>VDFB02170986.1:22857-43890 GCA_007258455.2 Sequoia sempervirens | reverse complement strand
ATTTCATCCTTTATTTACTAGTGATGAACTAACAACAATTAAAATAGATGAAAAAAGATGACATATATGACATACCTTAACATCCGTGAGATTGCTATGTTTGATAAACCATTCATAACCTTCAACTTCAACAACAAAAATACAACAGAGAGAAGAGTTGTTTCGGAGCCTTCATAAATGGGCTTGTATGCCTTCTCAAGTATAGGTAAATCATGAACATCATCAAAGTCATCTTGATCATTATGATCAGCTTTGCCACTAAATATGTCATGGATCAATGTATTTCTACCATCATCTTCAACTGTGTTTTTTGGTGCATGATCATCTTCTTCCATAGGATCATTAACTTCATCTTCGATATTCACAGCTCCATGTTCGTCTGCATGAAAAACCACATTCTCTGGGCCATGATAATCCATATCATCTACCCTCCTAGTGGTACCCAACCTTTATAATAATGATTGACACAAATGCAAACCATGATCATGATCAAGGATTATATATATATATAAAATGTTAAAACGACATATAAACATTTACAAATTCAATCAATATAAACAAATATAATGAACAACTTACTCAATAGATTTATAATCATGCCCCTTCAACGCGGACCATGTCAGCCACAATGTTTCAACCTGTGATTAAAATTGCCTTGTCTTTAAAGCCCGTAATTATTGCAAGGACACACATTTCCCATCACCCTTTCTTTCAATCTGTACTCACAATCTATCAAGTGTCTCTTCTTCATTTTGTTCCGACTAATATTATCCCATTACGATTTTTTCTTTACCAAGCTTGACTCATTTAGATCTTCAAAAAATATCAAAACCCTCACAATCAGAATAATTTTATTCATAGACAAAATATAATCTATCAATTTGATATTTTACACCAAAAATAAATTTGGCATGCAAACCACCCTGCAAAAAGAGAAGATAGTCCTGCCAATGACCCCAAAACACTTTCAAATGCTAATTCCAAAACTTATTAAATTCTGATTTTACCATGATTTCCAACCATTAGACTCCTAAAATCAGAATATTGAACTTGATCACAAACTTCCTACAACGATGGAGGTAGTGAGCTAGTAAGAGCAAGTGACCCATTCCTAAGGAGCAACAAGTCAGAATCATCATTGCTAATGTCAATACGGATTTATACTTTTAGTTAAAGATGCAATGTGTCACTTCTTATGACAAGTTTATCCCTAGGGCCCTCAACATTGAGAGAGCCCTAATAAAAAACAACAAGCATTGGTAAGAGCATGATTAGGGTACAAACCCTAGGCCTCCATAGAAACATAAACAATAACTCTAACAGATTAGTGAGGTTGCAATACCGGAAAGATTGAGACATTGTAGCTAATAACAAAATCTTGCAATCTAAAGATTGTAGCCAATAACAAGCACACTATGTAGCTTAGTGACATTTGTAAATGCAATCTATGGTAAGAAGAATGATAGTCACATGAGATGTGATAGTCAAAAAAGAGGTGAGAAGGACAAGATAATAAAACTCAAACCTTGCATAGTAAAGTGGAGATTTTAACAGTGAGTTTCCTTACCCCCTTGTTGACCTTAAGGGTTTTTCAAATGCTTTGGTAGTGTTAGACAAGGAAAATGCAATCAGGGAATGACTGTCCAAATGAAGTAACAGTGGTAATCATAGGTTCAATGTTTCTTCTTAGCCATTAATGTATAATGAAGGTAGTGGATTGCATGTTTGAGCAGTGTTTTGAGACTCATCAAAGATGGGAGAATAGTGAATAATACCTTGTGGACTGTGAAGTAGTGTCAATAAGGTTAAAGGATCTTAAGAACTACAATAACATGATACAATGAGTCCCCTGTAGTAGGCAGACAGTCTATAGGGCATAGTTTGATTTTATAGAAGGATGCTCATGAAAGGAATCTTCAAGTGATAGTGAGTGAGCTGTTTGAGATTGCAGCTGAGGGTGCAATACCCAGTCTTAAAGGAAGTTAGCAAAGCAGTAAATGTGCAAGAAAATCGAATCGTACACAACAAACAATTCACAATTTTATCTTCCATAATGCCTTGAGTTTGAAGACAAAAATATCATTGTATCTTCATGATGAAAGTGGTGACCTTAATGGTCAATCACTGGCAACCATGATTTTAAAACATGCTATTGTGCTTATGGAGGCAACATTTTAAGCAAGGCAGTGAGTGGTGGTTTGGAACAATGGCAGGTATGAAGGACTTGCTTTATATGCATACTATGCAGTCTAGCTTAAGACAATGTTCTTAGAGAGATTGAAGGTGGATTATGGAACTCAAGGGTTACCATGAAAAGGATTAAAGCAAAGACTGAGATCTATTTAAAAGCCATGGTCATGAAGATATTAAAGATGTCACATGCAAAACCCTAGTAGCTGGAGTAATGAATATAGTGCCAAAGAGGATAGTGTGTTGGGGCAGATTTAGGAGATCTCCACATTATCTAATTACAGGGAAATACATCATTTATTTATTTTTTTAATTAAAAGAAATCATTCTAAACCCTATATAGGATACATTGATACTTCAAAAGCCTTTGAAGGAATTTGAGATTATGCAAATATATGTCAAGTAACATTCATAAGGTTTAGAAAATCTTGATCACTCTCTAGAATAGCCCATTAAACATGGGTTGTGCTTGAATGCACTACATAATTGATATAACACAACCACTCTGCATATCGACCCGAGTTATAGGCTCTTTATTGCAGCAAGAGGTAATCACTCTTCGATCATGCTATAATTACATCCTAACCTGTTAAACTTGAGACAACCTGAATGCACCCAATGATGATTGACACCTACATTATACAACCTGAATTAACTACATTATATGAGTGCCTCCATTTCTATCACAACATAGCCACATTAAACTTGGGTCACCATGAATGCATCTGTATTTGTTATAGCACAACTGTGCCACATGAACAATAGAGTTATGGATCACATAATTACAGTCACAAGAATATGTTCCTTAGTTGTGATCTTATGGTGATTCCACACAACAAAATCTGGACATGAAATTCTCAAAACCCTAAACCTCTAAAAATGAAATCTGATGAGATGTTGCTTTAAAATATGATTTTCAAACCTGGAACTACAAATCTGACTTCACAACTGAATTCTGCAAAAAGACAATGACTACCCTCAACCTGGCGATATCTTCTTGAATTTTTTCTGATATTTCCCAAGAAAATCGTCCTTAGTTCTCCACAAACTGTCTCAAGTAGAGCAAAACAATGTCGCAATAAATCAGGCGCAAACTCACTTTTCTTTATGTCAGCCACAATTTGATTTTTTTCTATTGTTCATGTTTGTCGAAAATTCGACAAAAATGATAGCCAACATTTCGATGAACCCCAGGTTCGTCGAAATTTCGACTAACGTCGGGGATAAACTTTCAAAAATTGAAAATTACACATCAAATTTTACAAGCACCCGACGAACATCGAATTTTACATATTTCGTTGGAAAGTTTCATCGCATTTTGCAGTCAAATGTATTAGTAAAGGTACAATGTTGTCTCTGAAGAAGTGCATATTGAAGATGTTTCATCTAATCCAGTTAATGAAGAAGGAAAGGAAGATACATTTGAGGATACTCTAAATCCTCTAGATATACATGATGCTATAATTCCTATGGAGACTGAAGCTCCTAAAGTTGTGTCAGTTGAAGAAAAGGGGATTCTTGAAGCTATGAAAGAATAAATGACTGAAGAGAAGAAGGATGAAGTGAAGGAGATTCCTGTGGAAGCAAGAGACACTGCTAAGGCAGTAAAGGAGTTCTTGGAAGAGCAACAAGAAGAGTTTGATCATGAATTGATTAAAGGTCCTATTAACTTGGCTACTTTGTCTCCCATTGAGAAGCTGGAAGTTGTATCATTTTCACAAGCTAAGGCAAGGGAAGAAATTTTGAAATCACATATCGAAGATAGTGAGTTGTTGAATCTTTCATCTAGTATTTTGGAGAATATTATGCCTTCATATGTCAAGGATTCATCTGATTCTACATCCGGCCAGCTGAAGAAACCTATTAATTTTGTAAGTACTCACTTTGAGTCACTTGAGAAGTCAGCTATGGGTAAGGTTCAGAAGGAGTTTGATGCTAAAAGGTTCAGTAGGTTGAAAGGGATGATAGCTAATGATAAATCTTTGTTAGCTACTTGTGTAAAAAACATTCAAAGTGATTTTTCTGAAAGTGGTAACATTTATAAGCCATGTTTATCTTTGTCTAAGTTCACTGAGGATATTGAAAAGAAAATGAAAGAATGTGAGAAACAGTTAGCAGATATCACTCAAGCATTTGATCCTCTAACCATTTCTATTGGAAAACAAGAAGGTTAAGTCATATGCCTACTTGACAAAACTCAAAGTCTGAAGCATGAAGAAGGAAAAATTATTGAAAGGGTTTGTGAGCTTAGAGGAGTAATTGGTCCTAAGATGGAAACAATGCTTAATGCTTTGAAGGAAGCACAATATGCTATGGCGATCAGTGATCCGGCGAACTTGGAATCAACAAAGATGCAATCTTATCTATTATGTGGTCACATGATGATCTTGGAGAGTCTCAAGAAGGGTTGGGACACAAGTTTGAGCCTATTGAAGACCAGTTTTGTAGATATTTTCAAGTTTGTGTAAGTTGTAGAAGCAATTTTGTACATATGTAGCAATTTTGTTTGTTTTTTGGTATGTAGATTCCCCATCTTTTCCATTGATGTCAAAGGGGGAGAGTAGAACAGTGAAAAATGTATATTCATCTCAAGGGGAGTTGTAATTTTGGGCTATGATTGAAGATCTTTTTAAAGCTTTGAAGGTTGGTAGTGTATTCATGTTGGCACTGATCCGACACTTAGTCATTTTTCACTAAGTGTTGCCATCAATGCCAAGGGGGAGATTGTTGGCAAGAGACACTGCAAATTTTTTCTGGTGTTGTCATTGATGACAACCCTAGTCAATGATTTGATCTGCACGTCATCATTTGATCATACTAGAAGTCAGATTAAAGATTAGTGATTAACTGTCAAGTTAGAACTGAGCATCTGATAGAATTTTGTTCATCAATTCATATGCAATTTTATGTTATCCTTTTGAGTTGTGGATCTTAGGGAAGGCTTTTTGGTATATGATCTTTGTTATCCTTGAATCTTAGAGCCTCGTATTATTCCGTGTGCAAGTTAGAAGATTTGGTTGATCAATTTTTTGTTTAACAGTGCATTAAGGCAGACTTGGTGGATGTAGCGTGTTGTGGATATTTGAGGAGTAATTGTTTAAGTGTTTCTGTGTTTGAGCATGTTGGTTTGGGTCCTCACTATGTTGTAACCGACTTTGGTGGGTACGCATTGAAAATTAATTATGGATTGAGCCGACAGTTAGTAAATATTTTCTTATTCTGTTGAAGCCGACATGAAGCGATTAAATCCTTAGTAGCGGATATATATAATCAATTGTTTACATCATTTTGATATATGTATGAAGTATGTTGATGTGTGTTGCAAATGTCAGAAGGGTTGTAGAGCAATTTTTCACAGTTTCACTTGTGCAATAAAGGATTTGTGATGCAAATTAGAGCACAATTAGACAGAGGGTCAAGAATCTAATCTATGAGCTTAACTAGAACTATTCTCAGGCATTTGTAGATGCTATTTCATAGTTCACCACTCCAGTTCTCTTTTGACATTGATTGTATGGTAGTGAGCCTTTCTGTTTTGAGCAGTGTGCTCTAGGCAGTGTGCCTGAATGCAAGTGCATGCCTATTTTGTAAAAATTCATTTTGAGTATACTCAGATCATATTGTGGATTGACCTCCACCGTGGTTTTTCCCCTAATAGGGTTTCCACGTAAAAAAATCCTTGTGTTATGGTATTGTGGTTGCTTGTTTTATGTTCATGCATCTTTCTTTTGATTGAATGTTATAAGTGCTTTAAGAATCAGATTAATAAAGTTAAAAATTGCAGAATACTGATTCACCCCCCTCTCAGTGTTCCTTAATTCTAACAATGCCAAGATTGTCAAATGTAAAAACTACTATGAATTTATAAGCCACCATTGATCAGTTGATGAGGAAGCATAAAACATATGACCTCGGCCAAATAATGTGTCCTCTAAACATTTTCTTATTCAATGGTATGTAATGAATGCATTCCTAATTCAGAGAGAACGTGTCTCTGATACAATTTACTCTCTAAGAGATTCTTAATTTCTTGAAACAAGATGCATCTAAAACAATTTTCTCTCTACTACTTGGCATACGTTTAGTTGACATAGAAAGGCACCGCACCAAATTATCCTATTATAACCATAAACTCATTTGTCATTTTCAGAGATACTAATACATATGCATTGGATTTAACAGACCTATCATCATATTTGAATTCTATATATCCTTACCAATAGTCTCTTTCTATATTATCAAATATTCCATACCTTTAGACATTGAAAACTATCGAATGATTGGAATGTAAAGCTACAACTGGTGGAATTCTAAACAATAGTCTGTAGTGCTTAGAAGTGTGTAGTTAATTAGCTTTATGCTTCAAGTTTTTCTTCCACTCTAAATTATCCCTTACAGACTTACATTCCTAGTTTCTTTACACAAAATTGTTTGAATAAAATGGGAAGGATTCTTGGACAAATGGAATCAATCCACTGGTATCTTATACGTGCTCTAAATATTAAGAATTTTCTAGACATGTGATAGCATTTTAACTACTATCATGCAACAAATGCATTAATAAATAATAGGTATAGCTTTGAGTGGACTGTCAGGTCTTTTTGTCTGTCATTCAACATCTTTGCCACTAGGTTTTGTGTCCTATGTGCTCTACCTACTTACATATTTCTTTATTTATACATAGTTGATTTTTATGCTTATGGTGTTATATAGTATATACCTTTTAGAATCTCTTAATTTCAAGAACAGGTCCTCATATGCAAATTCACAATGTAGGTAGTGGAACCAAGTGTAGTAACCAAACAAGTTGAGTTACTAAACAACAAGAAGCCCTGCTAGCGTCATGAACATGCAATGTGCTGCATAGGATAGGGTAAAATAATTGGCATGAGAAAATCATAGATTTTGGAAAGCTGAAAGTAAGTTGCGCATTGCAAACTATCATTAAATAAGTAGCAAAGACTAATACATACACTGAGAAAACATATTTATGGCTATTTTAAGTATAAATTAGTGAATTTACCACTCATATTATAGGTTCTCTAATGCTGAAACAAGAAAAGTTCATCTTTTAGTTTCCCATCTGAGTAATCAACTGCATGCCACACACAAGATTTATCACTACCACCATACTCCTCATGCTCCTACAATGACATTGATGCCAAAATTGCTAGAAAAAAAAAATCAATCTTGAATGAAATTGGAACATATGAGTGTAAAATAATTTGTTAAAAGTACAAAGATATTTGTGAATCAAACAATCAACAAACTATCCACTATCTGTTATAGAGATCTTATAGACGATCAATGGATTAACAAATCATCCCATTTAAAGAGCACAAAAATATTTTGTTAAAACTTAGAAGTAATTGTCGTAGTGATCACACGGATTCAAGAGTTGTTGTACATACTTTGTGGTTTAAAGCGATTTGTGCAAGGTTAAGGTTGCTTTCTCAGTCACAACCACTCCAATTTTTCCTACGCTACAATTAGCTTATATATTATTCAGATTTTATACTCTAGGGTTTCAACCCCATGAACCAGCTCTAGGTAATCAAAAGCATTCCAATACGCCTACACTATGCCTTTCTATCATGTTTTTCTAATGAGAATTCATAGATTAAGCCCCATTATATATAACTCACTCTCTATACTTACCGTGAATATTTTTTCATAAATTTAAGTTTATCAAAAGTGGAAAAAAATGCGTATCACCCCACAAACGAGCTGTGACTGTAGAATAATTCCAAAGAAACAAAAAAAATGCAATCACTACACTCTTCTTGTGGAAGCATGTATTCCATGCATCTCTAAATCAGAGTAACACGAACTGACCTAAACTATCATAAGAACCGCCAGTGAGAAATTCAATGATCAGTGAGCTAAATGCTATTTAAGGAACAATCTCACAAGGCAATGACATTTCATGACTTACCAAATCCATGCAGCTGAATAGAGCACCGTGTATAGAGCTTAGGTATGGTGAAGATGGCAAATAAAGTTGTAGACAAACACATTGTGCAATTGAATTTCAATTAACAATGGTTGCATTGATCCTTGATTGTAACATCTATAGGTAAAATCCAATATCCAATTAGCCCAATAAGATGGATAAAACACATATCCCTTATTTCACACCAACTTTTAACAAGCTAACATAAGTCAGCTTGGCTGCTACTCAACCATATTCACTTTATTTATAAATCTATTAAGTAGAATATCAACAATCTCTCTTGAGTCTCACATAAACACCTAATAATATGCTTACCTAGCAAAAGAAGGGATCTAGATAACCGAGGTTAACCTATCTATAGTTGCGACAACTAATAGACTATTACAAAATTACAACTAAAAATGATGCATGATGGTGTGCAAGGTGATTCTGTAACTTACAAAGTTTTTCCAGATTCCAGATTGTCATTGCGTGCCCACACTTTTCCAGCAACCAAAGAACAAAATCCAACTGCCAAAATTTCTTCTTGTGAGATTCAATATGGAGTAGAGAGTGCCCAATTAAAAGGATAGAAACCGTCTAAAATTAGAGAGGACATATCCACATATAAAAGAATGTACCTTCATTGTAGTAGTAGGGTCCCTTGAAAAATGTTCTTGGAACTTGGCTAATAATAGATTGATTATCGGAAGAGCCGATCTAAGAACCCAAAGGGTATCTACTTCACTAATAAACTCTACGTCAATAAGGCTAGAGTCTTGTTCAACTGTTCCCCTGGTCAATATAAAATGACAGTTATATCAGAATATTTTTACCTCTGATCTTGGATGCATTATTCTACTGTCCTATAGACCATGTACTACTGGACAGAGTTTAATTAAATATTAGTGTAATACTACAGAGGTATTTACCAAGTACCTATAGTGTCAATCACAAGTGGTAAGAATATGAATTGATCATTTCTGGGGCCTTAAACAATGTTTCGGTGAAATACAATACTTAAAGAACAACCTCATACATGGATTGTTGGATCAAAAAGAATTTTTTCTTAGCCCAGAAAAAGGGCTCAAAATAGAGAATTTATTACCTGCGCAAAATGGTCTTGTAAAAGAAAACTGTAGCTAGATATACAAGGGCCAAGTATGATACAAAGGTAACCAAGCTGTAATAAAAATCCCCAATATTTTTAGTCAATCCATATTTGTAAGTATAAAATTTCAAAAATATAAAGAAGATAAAATACAAGACCTAAGTGCAAGTCCTAAGTAAAGGATGAAGACACAAAATATTAGTAAATAATGTGCAAAGACAATGAGCATGTGGATGTCTACTCTTTACATCCAGATATCTTTATTGATATCTATTTCATTGAAGAAACTAAAGAGTTTATCCAAAGAAAATCACTCATCCATACCTACTCAAGAAGCACATTAAGGTTCCCAGAGGAGACATGGTGAATTTTCCCAAGAATGGGATTGTATGGATCTTTCCTGAAGATTGCAGGTCTAATAGTAGAGATACTCCATGTAACCACATAATTGAACCTTTCCAAAGTCGTTTCTCCTTTTCCACAGTTGCTGAGTAAGTCTTGGGAATAGCAGTACACACTCTCCCCAAAAAGTTGGAGTTGTGATTTGGGTAGATCAAACTGTGGGGACAGCTGCAATACCCAACACAATATTAAAAGAAAATACATTTGTTGGCTATGTTTGAAGCATTCATACACAATAAAATAACTACACAATACCTGGAACTTGGTTAAATCAGAGCCTGGTCTGATACATTTAAATAGATTAAAAAGTCTGCTCACAATGTTCTTCTGCTTCTGCCCTTCCAACCCATATCTACATACACCATCAAGGGGCAATGGTGTTGTGAGTACTGCTTTGACACCAACAAAAGGCTCTATAGAATTGACAATTCTTGTAACCGCTTGATTAAAATGCCAATACAAGAATAGTTTTTTTTTTTGGTTCTTAACAAGAAATTGGAGAATCAAAGTAAATGTGGGTTTAAATCATTTTGCCTATATGTGAGATTCTAAAGCAGCCAAACAATACAATTGATGTTATAATGGATTCTTGTGTCTAGTAGGCAGAAAAACCAACCAAGAAGTAGAGAAAAACAGACTAGTAAGCAGTGCACTGTTCCTACAGCTCCTCCACGTTCAAGTGTTGCACAAAATAACGAACATAGAAAAGCAGAGCTAAAAACAAGCATACTTTTCAACAAACAATAAATAAACCAAAATAAGCACAAATAAAACCCAACACTTGTGTGAGATTTCATGAATTAACTATGCATTCATTGTTTGTGTACCCACCATCCCTCCTCCAACACATCTCGCATAGTTTGCATTTAATGCATTAAACTTGCATTCATTGCTTCCATGCCCACCAGCCACTGCCAAAAACTCGCACAATATGCATATCCTGATTAAATATTTGCCACAATATATAATGTCCCCTATTTTCCTAATTTACTTAATATAAAATGAAAAATCAACCTACTCAAACCAATAGAAAAAGAGATAAACCGTAATTTTCAAGCACAAAAAATATGCACTTAAATCCCAACTATAGGAAAAGGAAAAAAATATTTTAAACAAAAGAATCTCATTGGCCAAGAGACTAATACAAAATAAAATGCATTGATTGCAATAGTAAACCTGCCTATCGGTAGGAACTAATAATAAAAATTTATTTTCATCTCACCACAAGAGGCCAAAAATCAACCCTTTATAACTCGAACCTTCATTCAAGTTAATATAACCTTGGTTGTCCATTACATGAGTTAATCTCCTACCCCAAGCCTCTACTTATTTGCATCTCATCTCCAACAAGCATACTAAAGTACTCCTAATCATTCATTCACTTGATTTCATCACATCCCTACACTTGCATCCATAACATCCCTTCCTCATATGCATATTCATCCTAGTCATCAAATCCATAATATAATCTCAACTATTTATAAACCTTGCTAAAAATCTAAAAAATCCCTCATTTCAAAGACATGTTCTATATGGGGATGTGTTTCAAATATCTAAGGTATGTTAGTGTAGTATTAATATTTAACTTAAGTTAATTACTTGGGTGGTTTTTTCCCTCGGGTAGTTTCTCACCCGTTTGATTTTTCATTCCTTTAAAAAGGCATGTACATTATGTAATTTAATATCTCAATTTATTATTCACTCCTGGTGAAATAGCATGTTGCTTCTCTCATATTTGTGAAGGTTTATATTGTAGATGGTGATCTTGGGCTCTATGGTCTCCACCAACATGGTATCAGAGCTACCCATTCTGCCCTCCTTCCCTTGAGAGTTTTCATCAGAAGTTTTTTGAGATCCAAATTGATTTTCATTTTTTTCCAAAATGGTATTGGAATACATTCAGAAGAATGGTCATCTTTGGCCCAGCACAATTTTTTTAAATGTGAATGGTGCAGATTCATTCCAGAGAGTGATTAGGTGGTTGTGAAGTTCATCATGTGGCTGATTCCTGTTGCAAAAATTTTAATTTTTTCCATTTTCAAATTGGAGGATGATGAATCAATTAAGAGGTTGCTATCTTGCATTTGAGGCATTTGTATTTCCTCCCTTCGAACCCATGAATCATTTCTCTATTGTAGCAAATTAATTTGTTGGAGGTTATGTGATTTGGGAATGTCTTGCCTCTGAGATCTATTCCCGAGGGCGCAATTTTTTGTTGAAGAGGCCTTTATGAGTCAGGGTTTTGGTGAAGATTGACTAGAGACCAAGCATTTTTAGAGGGCACGTATCCCATCTAGAAGCCACATAACCTCTATTCGTGGGTGTTCATTTATCAACAACACTAACGCAATAGCATTTGAATCTCTTAGGCAGGAGCTATTTCTATCTCATGGGCGTGATTTTGGTTGATTATGGCTCCCTGAGGTTGATTTTCCTTTGTTTGCACCAACTTTTTTGTTTGTAGTGGAAAATTTATTTGTTTAGGGTTTGGTTGTTGTGCAAAGGAGTGACTTTTGTCCCACATTGGTGGTGTTATGTGTTTCTTGGCTATTGATATAGCCTGTTTGATCACACCTCAATTGTGAGTAAGCCTCACATGATAGTGGACAGCGTCTCTCTTGCGGTTTATGCTTGGAAACTATGTTAGAAACCAAGATCTGATTGCAACCCAGAAAATCACCTTCCATAGAAGAGAAAAATGAAAAAGCAGAAGTTTGCATGAAATGTGCAAATTGATATATTCGAAGTACAAAATAATACAAGAGATAATTTTCTTTATAAAAGCAAAGATGCCTAAACCTAATATTATCTTGAGCAACAAGATAGCTCGATAAGATAAAGATGAAAACCTATAACTTAGGAATTAAATAATTACCTAAGTAAACTTATGCAAAGTGTAATTAATAATTAATTACACCAACACCCCCCCATAAGTGAAACTTAGGGAGAAGAAGATTATTATGCAAATATGAGTCCCGACAACAAGGCATGATCAGGTACTCATGTACAAATGTAAAGAGAGAGAAAACCTAGTGGGAAAACCCCCCCTTTAGAGAGATGAACTACTGCAAAGAAGCACTAGAAGAACTCTGATGAAGCAACACTGGAACCCCAAATCTGGCAAGCAAGGAAAGATAGTTCTGTTTGCAAAATACCAATCGGAATCACAAATGCAACAACATACCTGATGCCAAGGAACACTGGAAACTCACATACTGGATCAACCCTGGGATCTGTGAGCAACAATAGATGAAAGGATGAATGGACCCATAATGATGACAAATCTGGAAGTTGTGTCTCTCGAAGCCAATGCCAAATTGAAACTAAAACTGCCCATAAGACGAGTACCATCAAGATTCTGGAACATTAACCATAAAAACATGGCCTTCAAATGAGAAAGATCTGAACCAATGCGGATCAAGAACTGTAAAATCCTAATGTGAAGTGTGAACCAAAGCAAACCAACAATGTGTCCAGCGAAGCAAGAAAGAAGCTAGAAGGAGACAACAGGAAACCAGACAAACTCATGCGAGTTGTCACCAAAAAGAAATATGGATGCAAGAACCCCCCTTAATGGAACTTTATATCAGTTTGTTATTACAATACCCAATGATTGCAGAAGGAGAAACTGTGAAACTATAGAAACATGAGTGAAAATGCAAACCTAGAGCATGAAACAAAAATGAATGCATGCATAAAATAAGTTACAAATTTTCTATAAATGACCTCAGATCTTCATAGAGGCCAAAACCAGCTTTCCAATGCCACAAAAATCATGAAAATCAGATAAGTGAGTCACAAGATATGCTTCCCGGAGTGAAAACGGAAACATTTGACTTTCAAGGTAGAAAAAGATATCAAAAAGGAAAAACGAAAGAATTAAACCTACACCATTGTGTAGAGCTTGGAAATAGCTTTCCGGCAATATCTCGTTTGCAAAAAAACGACGTCGTATGTGAAAGTTATACGCGTTTCCATGAAAGTGCTCAAAAAACGTCTGATTCGACCATGTGAGGCCCTCAGGGGCTAAAAAAATGAGCCCCTGGTCACCTGGGCGAACCAGGGGGCTGGCGGAAAGGTTCAGGGTCCGAAGCTCCTGGTCACCCATGTGACCACCGCAGGAGCTAGTGGGCACAGAAGGGGGCTGGGTGTAGCCCCGGTCCTCCAAAGGACCGGCGCTATGCATAGAGGAGCCCTCAGGGGCTTAGACCAGAGTTCCGACGGGGGGCTGAGGACTCAGCTCCTAGGCATCGATAGGACCAAGTGCTCGGTGAAGTAAGCCCTCGGGGGCTGAAGGAGGAGCGACACTCGTGGCGGTTCATGGTGCGGTGGTTCGATGGTGGCCGCTCGGTGGCCGAATCCATTTGTCTGGCTGCGCAAACCCTGCCAAAAAACTTGATTTTTAAATAGTTTTTAATTTTTGTCGATTTATGTGCCTCGTAGAGCGTGCTTGGGGGCCGTATGGCCCTTGGGCAAAAAATTTGCTTCTCGGATGACTGTGTCCAAATCGGACAAATTTTATATGGAAATAGGGGTTTTTGGGCGCTGCGAATCCAACGGCGAGGTCCGTTTGGGCCCAAAGTGCTCTGAAAATCAAGCAACCCCTAGATCTAATAGAAAAAATCTGAACTTACAACCCTCCAGATTTGGCAAACGGTGATGAAAATGAATAAAATAAAAGTCATTTCTGACTTTTCCAGTGCTCTGAATCCAACGGAAAACCCCGATTTGATCCAAGACGCTGCATAATGATACTCAAGTATTGAAACCCTCGAGGGACTCCTGAACGAGCTCTGTAATGAAATCCTCCAAAAAAGTTGAGAAGGGGCTGCGAATTGAGGCTCTGATACCATGTTAGAAACCAATATCTGATTGCAAACCAGAAAAATCACCTTCCACAGAAGAGAAAAACGAAAAACCAGAAGTTTGCATGAAATGTGAAAATTGATATATTCAAAGTACAAAATAATACAAGAGATAATTTGCTTTATAAAAGCAAAGATGCCTAAACCTAATCTTATCTTGAGCAACAAGATAGCTCGATAAGATAAAGATGAAAACCTATAACTTAGGAATTAAATAATTACCTAAGTAAACTTATGCAAAGTGTAATTAATAATTAATTACACCAACAAACTATGTGGATTCTTGTGCCCTAAAACACCAAATAAGTTTTTTTAATCTTATAATTCTTTTTTAAATTTTTTTATACTTGTGAAAGCACTATCTTTGAATTTTTTTAAAGAATTATTAGTTATAATGGTTTTTTTGGAGAAAGAGAACTTTAGGCAATGGAGTGATTTTATTCTCACTCATCTTAGTGAGAGAAATCTATTGCCATGTTTGTATAATGAAGTTCCTATTCTGAGCACACGTAGTGGGTATATTATTTGGAAAGGATATAGGGCTAAAGTCGTTAGAGTTATTTTTTAGCATATAAATGATGACCTTTTGGAATCACTTATTCATTTTGAGTTCCCTTGTGCTCTTTGGACTTAAATTCGAGAATCATATGGAGATCATAATACTCTGCCATCTCTCGATGACCCTCTTTCCAATACCAATGTGCCTCCTTATTCTTTAGAGAAGATAAACCATGATTGTGATCCTTTGGAGGTTTTTGAGACTTTAGATGAGGTTGTGATTGCTTTAGAGATTCTTGCTTCTTTGTCAGAGATAGTTGATCCACCTTCATTAAGTACTTCCATCATTCCCGAGCTACATGATTATCATCTTCTTCCTAATTGGGATTCCTATTTATCGGACATTGGTTCATTGTTTGTGGAATCTCACATTTCAAACTTGGAACACATTTGAAGGATTAATTTTCCTATTTGATGATAGTTGTGGTACAAATTTTCTTACTCCATCTCTATCTTTAGAGAATGTTCAAAATTAGTTTTTAGTGGTACCTTGTTTGTCACCTTCTATTGTGATTAGGCATATTCCTGATTGCTTCGTGGCATCATCTTCCAAGGTCTTGGTGACACATGAGCTGATTTTAGAGACATTATCATCCTACATTTGGATTTCACTTGCTAATTCCTATCCAAAATGGGAAGCATTCCTGATTTTGTACTTGGTTTTGTTTCTTCCAAAAGGGAGACAAGTTGTTTGTTGACATTAGATCATGTTTTGTCTTCATGAACTTACCATTTTTGTAGGTGATTACACACTGTGGGGGGCTATATAGTCTCTCTCTTTCCCTCTTATTAGGGGGGGGGCATTGATTGTATATATACCTGATGTGTGTAGTCCTTGGGGGGTTTTATTGAGTTCTCCATCCATGCATCTTATTTTTATTTTTTCTTTTGGAGAGGAGTTTTCTCCCACAATGATCCAGGTGGATCTACAAGACCTGAAATTGAAGTGTTCCAATTTCTCTCAGAAGTAATGCCATCACGTAGAGCACATAATTCTGAATCCAGCGCAACTTGAACAGGCGGAAAAGGAGTCTGTTTGCTCAAGTTACGCGCAGTCAAAGTTGGGTCAACCCTTGGACCAGGGGGCTGTCAGGAGTCAAAAAGTTGATGGAATCAAAATCGGCCGAAAGTAGTGTCAGTTTGGAGGGCTCATTGACATGATCACAACAAAGTTCATTTCATGAAATTTTGAGTCCATATGTCCGAGATATTACCGGTCAAAGTTCAGTCAAAGGCTGGTCAACTCAGCTTTCAGGGACGAGAAAAAAGGCAGAAAATTCATTGTCACCAAATTGGTCGAAGTTGGCGTCATCGCGAAGAGCTCGTCATCATGATTCCAACGGCGTTCATTTCGTGCAAATCGGACGTCGTGTGCGCGAGTAAGAGCCAGTCAAAGTTTCTAGTTGACCGAGGTACAGGTGGTATAGTTGCTGACGTCAGCATGATGTCATCCTACTGAATCAACAGTCGAGTCATCGTATGGATGGTGACATGGACCAATGGGGTCTTGACACGTGGCAGACCGTACAGGTGACATGGTAGGGCTGACCGAGCAGTACGGCGGACCAATTAGATCATGACACATGTCCACTTGATGACGTGGCAGTCCGTACAGTCCACGTGGCAATTGACATGGATGCTGACTGGGCAGATGAGTGATTTGGTGATGCGGTAGTTGACGTGGATGGCCTAACGAATCCCTGATTGACACGTGGCAGTGAGTTGGCATGGTGACGTGGCAGTCATTGACAACACAGACGCTGACTCAAAGTCCTCGATGATAGGTGGCTTGCTGAATGTGTGACATGTGGCTCCGCTTTTCTCCATCACCTCGGGCTTGGGCGAGTCATTCAAAAGCTTGTTTGCAGGGATTTGATCCCCTGACCCCCAAGTTACAAGCACTCACCTCCACCACTTGGCCGCACAAAATCCTCAACAAGATAACCGGCGACGGTTTATTTTGTTATTTAACAGCCGAAATTTGGCTATTAAAGAACTGACAGCCAGGAGTTGAACCCGGAATCGTCGGGCTCCCAAAGGGTATGCTCACCGTCGAGCCACGAAATTCTTTCAATATTAGAAGGGGCTCGGTTTTGTTTTGCTGAGTTGTTAGGCCCGAATGCCTAAACAACCTTTTAATGGTTATTTGTTAACAAAATAACCAAACCCCTCAAACTAAAAGCCTGAAAATAAATTGAACGAAGGGCTCTAAATTAATTTGAAAGATTAAGGGGTGGTTATTTTTTATTTATATGTAAAAATTGGGAGATATAGTTGTTATGGGGAAATTTTGTAAATCATATGGTTTTCTACCATATCGGGTAAACTTCAAGTATAAAAGGGAGGAGTCTTGGAGTGTTTTTCATCAATCATCCATTAGTTGATCATCACTTTTCAAGCGAGTTCATTCTCCTCTTGTTTTCCATTCTCTCGGCCATGAGAGCCTTTTGTGAGAGAGAATTTCAGTGGGAGTTAGGAGAATATTTATAGTGATGTATTGTGATGTTTTGAGTCTTGTAGTAGATCCTATTAGGCAAAGTTAGTTCCTTGCTCTTTGTTAATCATCCCTAGCCTTGGAGAGCTTTTGATAGGGGTGTGAGTGAGAGACTTTTGTATGACTTTGTGGAAAGGTTACAAGATATTGTAAAGCAAGTTGCAAGAGGCTCCAGTGGAGATTGCATTTCCATTTTTGAACATATCAATAGATTGGTCACTCGATTGAGCTCGACCCGGAGACGTAGTCCACTTGGACGAACTCCATAGTCAAATCAGTGTCTTCTTATCTCTCTCTTGGTGCTATCTTTTGAATTCTCTCTATGATTAATGTTCCTGTTACTTCATTGTTGATGTCTTTACACCTTTGTTCGTAATCACTCGCAACGTTTGTCATAGATCCCTTCCGCTATACGGATCACACAAGGTTTTTCTCCTTTTCTCTGTTTGTAACAGATTTCATTGCATTGCATTGTAAATGGGTACCTAACATGGTTGTGTAGCCAAGACCCATATTGCATCTTGATTTTGCACAATAATTCTCCTTAAGTTTTCACTTAAGGGGGGTATTAGTGTAGTATTAAGTTTTAACTTAGGTTAATTACTTGGGTGGTTTTTTCCTGTATCAGGTAGTTTCTCACCCATTTGATTTTTCATGCCTTTAAAAAGGCCTATACTGTATGTAATTTAATATCTAAATTTATTATTCACTCTTGGTGAAATAGTGTGTTGTTTCTCTCATATTTGTGAAGGTTTATATCGCAGATCATGGTGATCTTGGGCTCGGTGGTCTCCACCAACAAGGTACATACTGCCAAATTGGAAATCTCTCATGGAGAAACCAACATTTCAACCTATCAGTCTTTCATCCACATGTTAGAGCTCATACAAGCATCAAGGAGGCATAATGCTTGAGTTTTTTTAAGAATTTATTACTTTGTTTACCTTCTTTGCTCTATCAAAAGTGTTGGATTTTATCTAGAGTAGGAGTTTTTTTGTATGCATTTTCTTATTTCTTTATAGATTTTACCTCTCATTGTTTCCAATTTCAAGTATAAATTCTATCTACAAAGATTGAATTTTTTGGTCAGTTTGTCAAAGAATTTTCTAAATATGTTTCCTCTTTTATACAACTTTATGTTTTAGTATAGTCTCCCTTTTCTAAGTTGTGGAACTTGAATTCTCGGGATCACATTCTTTCCTTTCTGTCGCTACTTTTTGGTGAATGAGTTGGCTCTCAAAATTTCTAGCCATTTGGTCTAGATTAAAGGAAATTCATTGGTTATTTTTTCAAATAGATATGGCAATCTTATCTTTCTGAGGTAGATAGGTTTAAAGGGTTTAAAAAAAGATGCTTTAGATGTACATTTAAAAAAGTTACATTGGTGTTTTATTTGGAAGTATATAGTTTAAAGTGGGTTTTGTTTCTTTATTAGTTATTAATTTTATTTGAATTGACAAGTATTGTTGCTTTTATGAAACTTCATTATCTTTCGTACAATTTTATGCTCTTTTTTAGTAAGGATTTGTTTTTGCTACTAACTTTTTCCCTTTCAGTCACTAGTTTTTTTCCCTTAATTCTCCTCTATTCATCTTTGTGTGATTCCTTCTAACCATAGGAAGAGGATTCTATTAGTAAGTTTGGGTCTCAAGTAATTTCTATAAGAACTATTTTTGTGGAGTAGGGGTTCCATGATAAGAATAAAAATATGTTATAAATAAAATAGAACATGTGCAAGAAAATAGAAGCTCCTACTCAACCACTTGCACTCACCCAAAGCCTCCACTTTTTTCCATCTCATCTATGCATTTAAACTAAACTAATGATAACCATTCATTCACTTGATTTCATCTCATCACTCCACTTGTATCCATCTCATCTCTTCCTCACATGAAAATTAATCATAACCATCCACTCTATGATATAATCTCAGTTATTCATAACTCTTCCTAAAATTATATAAAAAACCTCATTTCAAAGACACTTTTTATATCTAGACGTGCTTCCAAGATTATAGGCACATCCTACCAAATTGTGAGTCTCTCATAAAGAAACCAACTTCTCAACCTATCAACCTTTCATCCACATCTTAGAGAACTAATGCAAGCATCAAGAAGGTATAATGATTGATTTTCTTTAAGTATTTGGTACATTATTAACCTTCTTTTCTCTATTGAAAGTGCTTGGGATTAATTTGGGTCAAGAGTTTTCTTGCTTGCAGTTTCTTCATTTTTCTTCTAAATTTTGTCGTGTTTGGATCCCAAAATCTAGAAATGTGAATATCCAATAAAAATATGCATTCTATGTTAGTACTCAATCTAACATTGCCAAAAAAATTCCTAAGTCCTTGCTCCATTATGTATTTAGGCCTCATTTTTCCCATTCGTTCACTTGATTTCATCATATACCTCCACTTCCATCCATATCATGTCTTCCTCATGTGCGAACTCATCCTATCCATCAAATACATAATCTAATCTCAACCATTTATAACCCCCCCTAAAATCTATAAAAATACTCATCAAGGAAACATTTCATATGTGGGTGTGCTTAAAAGATAATAGGTATATGCTACCAAATTGGGAATCTCTCATTCCAAAGCAAACAACATCTCAATTTGTTAGCCTCTCATCCACATGTAAGAGCTCATCCATGTATCAAGGGGATGTAATGCTTGAGTTTGTTTAAGCATTCATTGCATTGTTTACCTTCTTTGCTCTAAGGGAGGTGTTGTGTTTAATCTAGAATAAGATTTTGTTTGCATGTATTTTTCTCATTTATCTTCTACATTCTACCTCTCATAGTTTCTACTTTCAACTAGAGGTTATGCCTAGGGTGAGTGCAGGATCATGGGGGTCCAAACTAGGCCTCTAAGTGGCGATGAAAATTCAAAAAATCAAACTAAGGCAACTTGACATAAAAATTTGAAAAATATGGAAAAATAAAAGTTGTAGCAAATTGAAAGTAGTTTCTAGGCTACTAGTCCTTTTCTGGAAAAAAGTAAATTTGTTTTGAGAAAATTTGAAATTTCAATGCAGTGGTACTAATTTTTTAGGAAAAATATAAGAAGTGGGTGTGTGTCTAACCACCCTAAGTACAAGAAAAACATAATTATTTTTTCTGAGTTTTTAAATATAAGTAGAGGACACATGTCCCAATGTGCCAGATTTTTTTTTGTAATTTTTTTCCACGTAAATAATTAGTTATGATTTTTTAACTAGAACTTTTTAGAATTATTAAAGCATCTATGTCTGACCACCATAACTTGGTCAAAAAATTATGAAATTCAATTTTTTTTAATCCTATAGCATGTGAAGCATAGAATGTAGTGCATCTTGTAGATTCAAAAAAATGTTAAGTAGTTTGAAAGTTATAGAAGTTTTTCAATCAACCTATCAATCAAGACTTTAGACGTAATGTAGGTAGAAAATCAATAATAATTATTTATTTAATTTAAAATAAGGAAAAAGTTATATTGGTG
>VDFB02170986.1:0-22757 GCA_007258455.2 Sequoia sempervirens | reverse complement strand
TCCCACTCTCCCTCTCTCCCTAAACCCTAAACAATATATATGAAAGGGAGATGGAGACTTCAAAGGGATGTATTATGTATTGAATATATTATATAATATATTTACTATATATACAATATATCTAGAATATAAATAATATATAATATATACTATAATATATTTAATAAATAATATATACAAATAATATATAGTATATTTATATTTAATAAATTTATAATAGAAAAAATGGATATCCTTTCCTAACGAATATCTGTTACTAACTCCATTGGATACTCCCTGTGAAAAATCAATATGGTGTTGCATAACGGATATCTGTTTTGAGCGGATATCTATTTTGTTGCCTCGTTTTCAAATGGAGACAATGTATTAAATATAATATATAATATATATTATATATTATATGATATATATTATATAATATATATTATATGATATATAATATATAATATATAATATAAAACTTATATGTGAAATATATTATTGTATATTTATATACAATAAATTTATGATATAATAAACAAATATCCATTAATAACAGATATCCATTTCTTTGAGGACTTTATAACATGAATTTTTCCTCATTTTCATGAACCTTGCCTCATTTCGGCGACGCAGTAGTTGAGTAGCGACCTCCAGTATGTTGTTTTTGCATATTTTCATTTTTTTTGCTAGTTAGTGATAAATTTAAGTTTTTTTTGCATTCTTTGTAGATTTATTGAATTTTTTCATTTCTATCTAAACTTACAAAAAAATTTGAAACCCTAGTTAGTGGAAAACAAAAAAAGAACATCAAACAAAAAAATGGAACCTTCATTACTAGAAAAAAAGCATAAAATTGAACCTAGCATACTAAACAAACATAAAATAGAACTTTCATTACCCCCTTTCTGCATTTTTTAAAACTGTTTTACATTCTTGTCTATTTTTCATTATTCTTTATCACTTATTTTCATGTTTCTTAAATTCTTGCTTTGTTTCTTATTTTTAAGTTAGTATTTTTTTGCTAAACTATTTGTTTTTTAAATTTTTTAATTGTTTTGACTCTCCTCGACACTCAAAATAGAAAGGATCCTTGTTGGAAATGCTCTAAAATTTCAATTCTTGGTGAATCTAGATCCATTGTTAGTACTGACTAGATAAAACTTGTCCCTGCAACCATAGGGAAATGAGCGAAGTGAATGGGTAATAATCGATGGGCTATGCAGGAGGCTATCATATTGAATCATATACAAATGATAGCCTCCTGCATAGCCCATCGATTATTACCCATTAACTTTTCCCATTTCCCTATGGCTGCTAGGACAAGTTTTGTTTAACCATTACTAAGTATACATACAAATTCACTAAGCATTGGCAATTTGGAGCTTAACACTTCCACCTTTGTTGAATCAATTTGGAGATTAATACTTCCACATTGTAACGAGGTAAAAATTTAATGTATTTTTAAATGAGATTTTGCATCACTTTAACAATTATTTGTTTTCCATTTACATGCCTTAGACATAAATGAGCTTTACACATTTTTTCATTTGTATTCAATTAAGTCATTTATATTGAATGGTTTAAGGGGATTTTAAACATGTTTCTTACATTTTTAAATTACAAATTTAATGCAGGTTCACTTATATCTAAATCATGGATCCTCGCCCTCCAGTTCCAACCACTCCACCTCCACCACCTACACCCGATGGTGCTCTCTTTTGAGAAAAAGTCGATCTGAATGTTAGAACCATTCAAGAGAAAGTTAACGCTATTCAAAATGAAGAATGTGTTCTCCCATTATTGAGGCGTTTTGCATAAAAAATGAAAACTGTTGTTGATGCAATTAGGTCCATGGAAGTGGACTTAGATGAGCATCAATGATGGCTAGAGGAGAGGAGACAGTCCCAATCTAAAGAGGAAAACACAAAGAAATGAATAGATGCAATTGAGAGCCGCAAAACTTTATTAAGATAATGGTCTTATATTTATAAAAAAATGATCTTGGATGGATATTTTATAAAGAATTTTGTTGGATGGATATTTTATAAGGAATTTGGTTGGATGGATATTTTTAGTGCTGAATTTATGAATATTTAATAGTATAATGATGAGACAAAAATTTAGTAATAAATATTAAATAATCTATTAATTTAGTGTTTGTTAATGTATATAGTGTGCATATATAGTGTTTATTCATGCATCATGGTTGACTGATGACTTATTTGTTGATCATAATCATTGTATAGATTTCACATGAACAATCTAATTAACATGTATCTTGATGTCTTCTAAGGATTTTGTTTGAAAGTTGCATAATGTTCTTGTTTATGTACCATAATTGGAAGATAGTGATTCTTATTCATGATGATTTTATGGTCTTTTACATGAATGATCTAATGACATGTTATTAAACTTGAAGGTTTTAATGGCATGGATGTTGAATTGAGTTGTAATGGTTTTGTTTGATGGTTGTATCACTTCTTATTCTAGAGCCCATCCCAACACAGGAAACCACTCTTCCTATCAACTCTCTCTCTCTCCCTCTCTCTCAGGTCTCTCCCTCTCTCCCTCTCTCCCTCTCTCCCCCTCTCTTCCTCTCTCTCCCTCTCTCTAGCTCTCTGTCCCTCTCTCTGTCTCAAATCTCCATCTATCTCTCCCTCTCACTCTCAGGTCCCTCCCACCCCTCTCTCTCTCCCTCCCTCCCTCTCAAGTCTCTATCTCTCCCTCTATCAACTCTCTCTCTCTCTCCCTCCTTCCCTCTCGTGTCTGTCCATCTGTCTGTCTATCTGCCTGTCTTTCTCTATCTCTATCTCTCTCTCTCCCTCTCTCTCTCTCCTTCTCAAATCTCTTTGTCTCTATCTCTCTGTCTCTGTCTCTCTATCTCCGTCTCTATCTCTCTCTCTCTCCCTCTCACTCTCACGCCCCCTCTGTCTCTCTCTTGTACTTTCTCCCTCCCTCTCTCCATCTCCCTCTCAAGGCTCTCTCCCTCTCTCCCTCTCAATTCTTTCTCTCTCACTCTCTCCCTTTCAAGTATCTCTCTCTCTCTCCCTCACTCCCTCTCTCCCTCTCTCCCTCCAAACTATATATATATATATATATCGCCTTCCCTCTATACCTCCCTCTCTCCCCCATCTCTCTCTCTCTCTCTCTCTCTCCCTCTCTCTCGAGTCTCTCCCACTCCCTCTCTCTCTTTCTTGTGAATTGGCCACACATCAATAAATATATAGTATATACTATGTATTAAATATATAATATATATTACATAATATTAATATAATATAATATATAACATATACTATATATACTATATACTATATATAATATATAATATACTATACATAATATATGTGTTATATAGTATAATATAATAATATAATATATATATATATTATATATATATTAATATATAACATAATATTATATATTTATGTATTATAAATATATGTATATAATATAATATAACAAAAATATAATTAATGAATATCCATCTAATAACGAATATCCGTTTTGGTTTGGTATTACCAAACCAAAATGAATATTGGCTCAGGATTTGGTTTGGGATTGTCTGACCTGGAATGTCAACCCAAAAAACATGTTTTTGAAAATTTGTTTAGTTTTTTGAAGTTCGCCCTTGTGGCTGACGGCTTTTTTTTTTACCCAAATTTCATCAAATGAAAAGGGTTTATAGAAAAAATTGTCAGCTTCCACCAATATAACTTTTTCCTTATTTTAAATTAAATAAATAATTATTATTGATTTTCTACCTACATTACGTCTAAAGTCTTGATTGATAGGTTGATTGAAAAACTTCTATAACTTTCAAACTACTTAACATTTTTTTGAATCTACAAGATGCACTAAATTCTATGCTTCACATGCTATAGGATTAAAAAAAATTGAATTTCATAATTTTTTGACCAAGTTATGGTGGTCAGACACAGATGTTTTAATAATTCTGAAAAGTTCTAGTTAAAAAATCATAACTAATTATTTATGTGGAAAAAAATTACAAAAAAAAATCTGGCACATTGGGACATGTGTCCTCTACTTATATTTAAAAAATCAGAAAAAATAATTATGTTTTTCTTGTACTTAGGGTGGTTAGACACACACCCACTTCTTATATTTTTCCTAAAAAATTAGTACCACTGCATTGAAATTTCAAATTTTCTCAAAACAAATTTACTTTTTTCCAGAAAAGGACTAGTAGCCTAGAAACTACATTCAATTTGCTACAACTTTTATTTTTCCATATTTTTCAAATTTTTATGTCAAGTTGCCTTAGTCTGATTTTTTGAATTTTCATCGCCACTTAGAGGCCTAGTTTGGACCCCCATGATCCTGCACTCACCCTAGACATAACCTCTAGTTGAAAGTAGAAACTATGAGAGATAGAATGTAGAAGATAAATGAGAAAAATACATGCAAACAAAATCTTATTCTAGATTAAACACAACACCTCCCTTAGAGCAAAGAAGGTAAACAATGCAATGAATGCTTAAACAAACTCAAGCATTACATCCCCTTGATACATGGATGAGCTCTTACATGTGGATGGGAGGCTAACAGATTGAGATGTTGTTTGCTTTGGAATGAGAGATTCCCAATTTGGTAGCATATACCTATTATCTTTTAAGCACACCCACATATGAAATGTTTCCTTGATGAGTATTTTTATAGATTTTAGGGGGGGTTATAAATGGTTGAGATTAGATTATGCATTTGATGGATAGGATGAGTTCGCACATGAGGAAGACATGATATGGATGGAAGTGGAGGTATATGATGAAATCAAGTGAACGAATGGGAAAAATGAGGCCTAAATACATAATGGAGCAAGGACTTAGGAATTTTTTTGGCAATGTTAGATTGAGTACTAACATAGAATGCATATTTTTATTGGATATTCACATTTCTAGATTTTGGGATCCAAACACGACAAAATTTAGAAGAAAAATGAAGAAAATGCAAGCAAGAAAACTCTTGACCCAAATTAATCCCAAGCACTTTCAATAGAGAAAAGAAGGTTAATAATGTACCAAATACTTAAAGAAAATCAATCATTATACCTTCTTGATGCTTGCATTAGTTCTCTAAGATGTGGATGAAAGGTTGATAGGTTGAGAAGTTGGTTTCTTTATGAGAGACTCACAATTTGGTAGGATGTGCCTATAATCTTGGAAGCACGTCTAGATATAAAAAGTGTCTTTGAAATGAGGTTTTTTATATAATTTTAGGAAGAGTTATGAATAACTGAGATTATATCATAGAGTGGATGGTTATGATTAATTTTCATGTGAGGAAGAGATGAGATGGATACAAGTGGAGTGATGAGATGAAATCAAGTGAATGAATGGTTATCATTAGTTTAGTTTAAATGCATAGATGAGATGAAAAAAAGTGGAGGCTTTGGGTGAGTGCAAGTGGTTGAGTAGGAGCTTCTATTTTCTTGCACATGTTCTATTTTATTTATAACATATTTTTATTCTTATCATGGAACCCCTACTCCACAAAAATAGTTCTTATAGAAATTACTTGAGACCCAAACTTACTAATATAATCCTCTTCCTATGGTTAGAAGGAATCACACAAAGATGAATAGAGGAGAATTAAGGGAAAAAAACTAGTGACTGAAAGGGAAAAAGTTAGTAGCAAAAACAAATCCTTACTAAAAAAGAGCATAAAATTGTACGAAAGATAATGAAGTTTCATAAAAGCAACAATACTTGTCAATTCAAATAAAATTAATAACTAATAAAGAAACAAAACCCACTTTAAACTATATACTTCCAAATAAAACACCAATTTAACTTTTTCAAATGTACATCTAAAGCATCTTTTTTTAAACTCTTTAAACCTATCTACCTCAGAAAGATAAGATTGCCATATCTATTTGAAAAAATAACCAATGAATTTCCTTTAATCTAGACCAAATTGCTAGAAATTTTGAGAGCCAACTCATTCACCAAAAAGTAGCGACAAAAAGGAAAGAATGTGATCCCGAGAATTCAAGTTCCACAACTTAGAAAAGGGAGACTATACTAAAACATAAAGTTGTATAAAAGAGGAAACATATTTAGAAAATTCTTTGACAAACTGACCAAAAAATTCAATCTTTGTAGATAGAATTTCTACTTGAAATTGGAAACAATGAGAGGTAAAATCTATAAAGAAATAAGAAAATGCATACAAAAAAACTCCTACTCTAGATAAAATCCAACACTTTTGATAGAGCAAAGAAGGT
Organism: Sequoia sempervirens; assembly: GCA_007258455.2. NCBI lineage: Eukaryota > Viridiplantae > Streptophyta > Pinopsida > Cupressales > Cupressaceae > Sequoia > Sequoia sempervirens. The sequence goes on along the minus strand of VDFB02170986.1, from coordinate 16,531 downwards.
AAACAAAGTAATAAATTCTTAAAAAAACTCAAGCATTATGCCTCCTTGATGCTTGTATGAGCTCTAACATGTGGATGAAAGACTGATAGGTTGAAATGTTGGTTTCTCCATGAGAGATTTCCAATTTGGCAGTATGTACCTTGTTGGTGGAGACCACCGAGCCCAAGATCACCATGATCTGCGATATAAACCTTCACAAATATGAGAGAAACAACACACTATTTCACCAAGAGTGAATAATAAATTTAGATATTAAATTACATACAGTATAGGCCTTTTTAAAGGCATGAAAAATCAAATGGGTGAGAAACTACCTGATACAGGAAAAAACCACCCAAGTAATTAACCTAAGTTAAAACTTAATACTACACTAATACCCCCCTTAAGTGAAAACTTAAGGAGAATTATTGTGCAAAATCAAGATGCAATATGGGTCTTGGCTACACAACCATGTTAGGTACCCATTTACAATGCAATGCAATGAAATCTGTTACAAACAGAGAAAAGGAGAAAAACCTTGTGTGATCCGTATAGCGGAAGGGATCTATGACAAACGTTGCGAGTGATTACGAACAAAGGTGTAAAGACATCAACAATGAAGTAACAGGAACATTAATCATAGAGAGAATTCAAAACATAGCACCAAGAGAGAGATAAGAAGACACCGATTTGATTACGGAGTTCGTCCAAGTGGACTACGTCTCCGGGTCGAGCTCAATCGAGTGACCAATCTATTGATATGTTCAAAAATGGAAATGCAATCTCCACTGGAGCCTCTTGCAACTTGCTTTACAATATCTTGTAACCTTTCCACAAAGTCATACAAAAGTCTCTCACTCACACCCCTATCAAAAGCTCTCCAAGGCTAGGGATGATTAACAAAGAGCAAGGAACTAACTTTGCCTAATAGGATCTACTACAAGACTCAAAACATCACAATACATCACTATAAATATTCTCCTAACTCCCACTGAAATTCTCTCTCACAAAAGGCTCTCATGGCCGAGAGAATGGAAAACAAGAGGAGAATGAACTCACTTGAAAAGTGATGATCAACTAATGGATGATTGATGAAAAACACTCCAAGACTCCTCCCTTTTATACTTGAAGTTTACCCGATATGGTAGAAAACCATATGATTTACAAAATTTCCCCATAACAACTATATCTCCCAATTTTTACATATAAATAAAAAATAACCACCCCTTAATCTTTCAAATTAATTTAGAGCCCTTCGTTCAATTTATTTTCGGGCTTTTATTTTGAGGGGTTTGGTTATTTTGTTAACAAATAACCATTAAAAGGTTGTTTAGGCATTCGGGCCTAACAACTCAGCAAAACAAAACCGAGCCCCTTCTAATATTGAAAGAATTTCGTGGCTCGACGGTGAGCATACCCTTCGGGAGCCCGGCGGTTCCGGGTTCAACTCCCGGCCGTTGGTTCTTTAATAGCCAAATTTCGGTTGTTAAATAACAAAATATACCGTCGCCGATCATCTTGTTGAGGATTTTGCGCGGCCGAGTGGTGGAGGTGAGCGCTTGTAACTTGGGGGTCGGGGGATCAAATCCCTGCAAACAAACTTTTGAACGACTCGCCCAAGCCCGAGGTGATGGAGAAAAGCGGAGCCACATGTCACACATCCAGCAAGCCACCTGTCATCGAGGACTTTGAGTCAGCGTCTGCATTGTCAATGACTGCCACGTCACCATGCCAACTCACTACCACGTGTCAATCAGGGATTAGTCAGACCATCCACATCAACTGCCGCATCACCAAATCAATCAGCTGCCCAGTTAGCATCCATGTCAACTGCCACGTGGACTGTACGGACTGCCACGTCATCAAGTGGACACGTGTCATGATCTAATTGGTCCGCCGTACTGCTCGGTCAGCCCTGCCATGTCACCTATACGGTCTGCCACGTGTCAAGACCCCATTGGTCCACGTCACTGTCCGTACGATGACTCGATTGTCGATTCAGCAGGATGATGTCATGCTGACGTCAGCAACTATACCACCTGTACCTCAGTCAATTGGAAACTTTGACTGGCTCTTACTCATGCACACGACGTCCGATTTGCACGAAACGAACGCCGTTAGAATCATGACGACGAGCTCTTCGCGATGACGCCAACTTCGACCAATTTGGTGACAATGAATTTTCTGCCATTTTTCTCGTCCCTGAAAGCTGAGTTGACCAGCCTTTGACTGAACTTTGACCGGCAATATCTCGAACATATGGACACAAATTTCACGAAATGAACTTCGTTGTGATCGTGTCAATGAGCCCTCCAAACTGACACTACTTTCGGCCGGTTTTGATTCCATCAACTTTTCGACTCCTGACAGCCCCCTGGTCCAAGGGTTGACCCAACTTTGACTGCACGTAACTTGAGCAAACGGACTCCTTTTTGGCCCGTTCAAGTTGCACTAGATTCATAATTATGTGCTCTACGCGATGGCATTACTTCCAAGAGAAATTGGAACACTTCAATTTCAGGTCCTGTTGATCCACCTTGATCAAACCTCCCCACTGAAGAACTTTTGGTCCTCCAAAAGTGTATAGTTCCTTCAACACATCTCGCATTCAGCATCCTGCCACTTGCTACAATCTGAATCACTAAAACACACTACCACATCTGCCTGCTAGGGTCTTACACTTCGGCAATGCAGGAATTCACAACTCCTCATGATGTAGTTCAAAAATGGAACTTAAGACACCAAAATAAGAAGTAAAAACTGAGTATGATAAACCTATCCCTCAGTGCTTCTTACAGGTAGTTCACATTTTGCATCTCTCGCCATCTTCGGGCATGCTTTTGTTGCTCCAATTACTCGAGCATGGATTTGGGCCTCAGCTTGACATATTCCTTCACCTTTGTACTTCGGAACAGCTGATTCAAGGCTCCACCACAGCTCGGATCCAGTAACGAGGTCATCGATAAATCCTTCAAGAACTCCATTTGAGTTCATACTTATCCTCCAAATGACCATCATCGAGTCATCAAGCTGAGAACATACAAGGTCACTATTGTCCATTCTCAACAACTCTGTCTTGAAAAAGTGCTCTTCAACTGAAGCTTCGCACTAAAAGAAACTGCAAGAACTACAAACAACAAATTGCAATCTTGCAGTAAGAAGTTACAAAGTATTCCCTTTCCAGATTACAAAACATGGCTTCCAAGAGCCTTACAAATTCTCAATCTCTAGAGAAATACAACATAAAAATTATTACAAACAAGTTTATTCAGAGCTCACAAAACAATACTAGCTTATCAACATATTCATCACACTAAAAAAGATGTAACAAACACACACAAGCTGATATACTAGTTTGATGAGCGTTGTTCCCAGCTCTTACGAAGCTGTTCAAAGGAACTCTCTTTCACAGGTTGCTCAGGCTGTGGTTGAATTTCTCCTGGGACTGCCTCAGAAGTGGTAGCTACTGCCAGCTCTGCTTTCGTCTCCTCAACTTGCTGGTGGTTGGGTCTCTCAGTAGACCTCGATTGACGACGAAGCTCCTGATGCAGCTTCCAACACTTTGCCTCCCAATGTCCACTGATGCCACAGTGGTTGCAAAAGTTCTAAGCTCTAGAGGATTTTCCATCTCCTCCTCTGAATCCCAATCCTTGGTGCCGTGGTCACTTTTTTGCCTTGACCGGACTGGTGATACCTTGCTCAGAAATACCAAATCCTTTCCCTTTGAAGCCCATCTTCCCGAGTAGCTTCGATCCTATGCCTCTTGTGTGCTTCTCGAAGTGTGCAAAAGAGTCTTGCTCATCTTCTGTTGACTTCTTCTGTTTGATGGAAGAAGAGGCTTCGAGATAATTACTGTCACTATCAGCCAGATTTAGAGTCTGAAGGTACTCCATCTGTCGACAGTAAGCACACTCTACTACACCAGGAGAGTTAGCCCAATCATGGCCACAAGCAAATCTAGCCACGGGCCTCGTCGTTGAAGAAGCTCTCGTACTATCAGGCGAGGTGAGCGGGGAGTATGAGGATGATGTATCCTCGAAATGCGGACAAAACCCACATATGTGTCCACTCCCTAATACAGGAGGACTTCTCCTGTTCTGCTCCTCTAAGATGTCCTGCAACAACTTTTGCAGTCTTTCCTTCTCCATGTTGGATTCCTCCAACAACCGCTAAAGTTCTGCATTCTCTCTCTGCAGGCGTTGATTGGCTTCTTCCAACTCTTGCATCTTATCAGCCTTCTCTCAATGGTCTCGATAGAGTTCTTCAACCATGCCTTTCATTGATATGAAATCATCCACCATGGATGTGGTCAATGTCACTCTTGAAGATTCTCCAGTTCCTGATGCCATCTCTGCTCCAAACTCCAAATGTCCACCAATAGAAAAATGATTCACAATCACTCCTACAAACCAGCCAAACAAAGCTTTGATACCACTTTGATCCGTCAGCGGAAGGGATCTATGACAAATGTTGCGAGTGATTACGAACAAAGGTGTAAAGACATCAACAATGAAGTAACAGGAACACTAATCATAGAGAGAATTCAAAACATAGCACCAAGAGAGAGATAAGAAGACACCGATTTGATTATGGAGTTTGTCCGAGTGGACTACGTCTCCGGGTCAAGCTCAATCGAGTGACCAATCTATTGATATGTTCAAAAATGGAAATGCAATCTCCATTGGAGCCTCTTGCAACTTGCTTTACAATATCTTGTAACCTTTCCACAAAGTCATACAAAAGTCTCTCACTCACACCCCTATCAAAAGCTCTCCAAGGCTAGGGATGATTAACAAAGAGCAAGGAACTAACTTTGCCTAATAGGATCTACTACAAGACTCAAAACATCACAATACATCACTATAAATATTCTCCTAACTCCCACTGAAATTCTCTCTCACAAAAGGCTCTCATGGCCGAGAGAATGGAAAACAAGAGGAGAATGAACTCGATTGAAAAGTGATGATCAACTAATGGATGATTGATGAAAAACACTCCAAGACTCCTCCCTTTTATACTTGAAGTTTACCCGATATGGTAGAAAACCATATGATTTACAAAATTTCCCCATAACAACTATATCTCCCAATTTTTACATATAAATAAAAAATAACCACCCCTTAATCTTTCAAATTAATTTAGAGCCCTTCGTTCAATTTATTTTCAGGCTTTTAGTTTGAGGGGTTTGGTTATTTTGTTAACAAATAACCATTAAAAGGTTGTTTAGGCATTCGGGCCTAACAACTCAGCAAAACAAAACCGAGCCCCTTCTAATATTGAAAGAATTTCGTGGCTCGACGGTGAGCATACCCTTTGGGAGCCCGACGATTCCGGGTTCAACTCCTGGCTGTCAGTTCTTTAATAGCCAAATTTCGGCTGTTAAATAACAAAATAAACCGTCGCCGGTTATCTTGTTGAGGATTTTGTGCGGCCAAGTGGTGGAGGTGAGTGCTTGTAACTTGGGGGTCAGGGGATCAAATCCCTGCAAACAAGCTTTTGAATGACTCGCCCAAGCCCGAGGTGATGGAGAAAAGCGGAGCCACATGTCACACATTCAGCAAGCCACCTATCATCGAGGACTTTGAGTCAGCGTCTGTGTTGTCAATGACTGCCACGTCACCATGCCAACTCACTGCCACGTGTCAATCAGGGATTCGTTAGGCCATCCACGTCAACTACCGCATCACCAAATCACTCATCTGCCCAGTCAGCATCCATGTCAATTGCCACGTGGACTGTACGGACTGCCACGTCATCAAGTGGACATGTGTCATGATCTAATTGGTCCGCCGTACTGCTCGGTCAGCCCTACCATGTCACCTGTACGGTCTGCCACGTGTCAAGACCCCATTGGTCCATGTCACCATCCATACGATGACTCGACTGTTGATTCAGTAGGATGACATCATGCTGACGTCAGCAACTATACCACCTGTACCTCGGTCAACTAGAAACTTTGACTGGCTCTTACTCGCGCACACGACGTCCGATTTGCACGAAATGAACGCCGTTGGAATCATGATGACGAGCTCTTCGCGATGACGCCAACTTCGACCAATTTGGTGACAATGAATTTTCTGCCTTTTTTCTCGTCCCTGAAAGCTGAGTTGACCAGCCTTTGACTGAACTTTGACCGGTAATATCTCGGACATATGGACTCAAAATTTCATGAAATGAACTTTGTTGTGATCATGTCAATGAGCCCTCCAAACTGACACTACTTTCGGCCGATTTTGATTCCATCAACTTTTTGACTCCTGACAGCCCCCTGGTCCAAGGGTTGACCCAACTTTGACTGCGCGTAACTTGAGCAAACAGACTCCTTTTCCGCCTGTTCAAGTTGCGCTGGATTCAGAATTATGTGCTCTACGTGATGGCATTACTTCTGAGAGAAATTGGAACACTTCAATTTCAGGTCTTGTAGATCCACCTGGATCATTGTGGGAGAAAACTCCTCTCCAAAAGAAAAAATAAAAATAAGATGCATGGATGGAGAACTCAATAAAACCCCCCAAGGACTACACACATCAGGTATATATACAATCAATGCCCCCCCCCTAATAAGAGGGAAAGAGAGAGACTATATAGCCCCCCACAGTGTGTAATCACCTACAAAAATGGTAAGTTCATGAAGACAAAACATGATCTAATGTCAACAAACAACTTGTCTCCCTTTTGGAAGAAACAAAACCAAGTACAAAATCAGGAATGCTTCCCATTTTGGATAGGAATTAGCAAGTGAAATCCAAATGTAGGATGATAATGTCTCTAAAATCAGCTCATGTGTCACCAAGACCTTGGAAGATGATGCCACGAAGCAATCAGGAATATGCCTAATCACAATAGAAGGTGACAAACAAGGTACCACTAAAAACTAATTTTGAACATTCTCTAAAGATAGAGATGGAGTAAGAAAATTTGTACCACAACTATCATCAAATAGGAAAATTAATCCTTCAAATGTGTTCCAAGTTTGAAATGTGAGATTCCACAAACAATGAACCAATGTCCGATAAATAGGAATCCCAATTAGGAAGAAGATGATAATCATGTAGCTCGGGAATGATGGAAGTACTTAATGAAGGTGGATCAACTATCTCTGACAAAGAAGCAAGAATCTCTAAAGCAATCACAACCTCATCTAAAGTCTCAAAAACCTCCAAAGGATCACAATCATGGTTTATCTTCTCTAAAGAATAAGGAGGCACATTGGTATTGGAAAGAGGGTCATCGAGAGATGGCAGAGTATTATGATCTCCATATGATTCTCGAATTTAAGTCCAAAGAGCACAAGGGAACTCAAAATGAATAAGTGATTCCAAAAGGTCATCATTTATATGCTAAAAAATAACTCTAACGACTTTAGCCCTATATCCTTTCCAAATAATATACCCACTACGTGTGCTCAGAATAGGAACTTCATTATACAAACATGGCAATAGATTTCTCTCACTAAGATGAGTGAGAATAAAATCACTCCATTGCCTAAAGTTCTCTTTCTCCAAAGAAACCATTATAACTAATAATTCTTTAAAAAAATTCAAAGATAGTGCTTTCACAAGTATAATTTTTTTTTTAAAAGAATTATAAGATTAAAAAAACTTATTTGGTGTTTTAGGGCACAAGAATCCACATAGTTTGTTGGTGTAATTAATTATTAATTACACTTTGCATAAGTTTACTTAGGTAATTATTTAATTCCTAAGTTATAGGTTTTCATCTTTATCTTATCGAGCTATCTTATTGCTCAAGATAAGATTAGGTTTAGGCATCTTTGCTTTTATAAAGCAAATTATCTCTTGTATTATTTTGTACTTCGAATATATCAATTTTCACATTTCATGCAAACTTCTGGTTTTTCGTTTTTCTCTTCTGTGGAAGGTGATTTTTCTGGTTTGCAATTAGATATTGGTTTCTAACATGGTATCAGAGCCTCAATTCGCAGCCCCTTCTCAGCTTTTTTGGAGGATTTCATTGCAGAGCTCGTTCGGAGTCCCTCGATGGTTTCAATACTTGAGTATCATTATGTAGCATCTTGGATCAAATCGGGGTTTTCCGTTGGATTCAGAGCACTGAAAAAAGTCAGAAATGACTTTTATTTTATTCATTTTCATCACCGTTTGCCAAATCTGCGAGGGTTGTAAGTTCAGTGATTTTTTCTGCTAGATCTGGGGGTTGCTTGATTTTTAGAGCACTTTGGACCCAAACGGACCTCGCCGTTGGATTCGCAGCACCCAAAAACCCCTATTTCCATATAAAATTTGTCCGATTTGGACACAGTCATCCGAAGAAGCAAAATTTTTTTGCCCAAGGGCCATACGGCCCCCAAGCATGCTCTACGAGGCACATAAATCGACAAAAATTAAAAAAACTATTTAAAAAATCAAGTTTTTTGGCGCAGGGTTTGCGCAGCCAGCACAAATGGATCCGGCCACCGAGCGTCCACCATCGAACCACCGCCACCATGAACCACCATGAGTCTGTCACTCCTCTGTTCAGCCCCCGAGGGCTTACTTCACTGAGCACTCGGTCCTATCGACGCCTAGGAGCTGAGTCCTCAGCCCCCCGTCGGAACTCCGGTCTAAGCCCCTGAGGGCTCCTCTATGCATAGCGCTGGTCCTTTGGAGGACCGGGGGCTACACCCAGCCCCCTTCTGCGCTCACCAGCTCCTGCGGTGGTCACATGGGTGACCAGGAGCTTCGGACCCTAAACCTTGCCGCCAGCCCCCTGGTTCGCCCAGGCGACCAGGGGCTCATTTTTTTAGCCCCTGAGGGCCTCACATGGTCGAATTAGACATTTTTTGAGCACTTTCATGGAAACACGTATAACTTTCACATACGACGTCATTTTTTTGTAAACGAGATATTGCTGGAAAGCTGTTTCCAAGCTCTACACAATGGTGTAGGTTTAATTCTTTGTTTTTTCCTTTTTGATATCTTTTTCTACCTTGAAATTCAAATGCTTCTGTTTTCACTCCGGGAAGAATATCTTGTAAATCGCTTATCCGATTTTCATGATTTTTGTGGCATTGGAAAGCTGGTTTTGGCCTCTATGAAGATCTAAGGTCATTTACAAAAAAATTGTAACTTATTTTATGCATGCATTCATTTTTGTTTCATGCTCTAGGTTTGCATTTTCACTCATGTTTCTATAGTTTCACAGTTTCTCCTTCTGCAATCATTGGGTATTGTAATAACGAATTGATATAAAGTTCCATTAAGGGGGGTTCTTGCATCCATATTTATTTTTGGTGACAACTCGCATGAGTTTGTCTAGTTTCCTGTTGTCTCCTTCTAGCTTCTTTCTTGCTTCACTGGACACATTGTTGGTTTGCTTTGGTTCACACTTCACATTAGGATTTTACAGTTCTTGATCCGCATTGGTTCAAATCTTTCTCATTTGAAGGCCATATTTTTATGGTTAATGTTCTAGAATCTTGATGGTACTCGTCTTATGGGCAGTTTTAGTTTCAGTTTGGCATTGGCTTCGAGAGACACAACTTCTAGATTTGTCATCATTATGGGTCCATTCATCCTTTCATCTACTGTTGCTCACAAATCCCAGGGTTGATCCAGTATGTGAGTTTCCAATGTTCCTTGGCATCGGGTATGTTGTTGCATTTGTGATTCTGATTGGTATTTTGCAAACAGAACTATCTTTCCTTGCTTGCCAAATTTGGGGTTCCAGTGTTGCTTCATCAGAGTTCTTCCAGTGCTTCTTTGCAGTAGTTCATCTCTCTGAAGGGGGGGTTTTCCCACTGAGTTTTCTCTCTCTTTACATTTGTACATGAGTACCTGATCATGCCTTGTTGTCGGGACTCATATTTGCATAATAATCTTCTTCTCCCTAAGTTTCACTTATGGGGGGGTGTTGGCGTAATTAATTATTAATTACACTTCGCATAAGTTTACTTAGGTAATTATTTAATTCCTAAGTTATAGGTTTTCATCTTTATCTTATCGAGCTATCTTGTTGCTCAAGATAATATTAGGTTTAGGCATCTTTGCTTTTATAAAGAAAATTATCTCTTGTATTATTTTGTACTTCGAATATATCAATTTGCACATTTCATGCAAACTTCTGCTTTTTCATTTTTCTCTTATGTGGAAGGTGATTTTTCTGGTTTGCAATCAGATCTTGGTTTCTAACATAGTTTCCAAGCATAAACCGCAAGAGAGACGCTGTCCACTATCATGTGAGGCTTGCTCACAATTGAGGTGTGATCAAACAAGCTATATGAATAGCCAAGAAACACATAACACCACCAATGTGGGACAAAAGTCACTCCTTTGCACAACAACCAAACCCTAAACAAATAAATTTTCCACTACAAACAAAAAAATTGGTGCAAACAGAGGAAAATCAACCTCAGGGAGCCATAATCAACCAAAATCACACCCATGAGATAGAAATAGCTCCTGCCTAAGAGATTCAAATGCTATTGCGTTAGTGTTGTTGATAAATGAACACCCACAAATAGAGGTTATGTGGCTTCTAGATGGGATACGTGCCCTCTAAAAATGCTTGGTCTCTAGTCAATCTTCACCAAAACCCTGACTCATAAAGGCCTCTTCAACAAAAAATTGCGCCCTCGGGAATAGATCTCAGAGGCAAGACATTCCCAAATCACATAACCTCCAACAAATTAATTTGCTACAATAGAGAAATGATTCATGGGTTCGAAGGGAGGAAATACAAATGCCTCAAATGCAAGATAGCAACCTCTTAATTGATTCATCATCCTCCAATTTGAAAATGGAAAAAATTAAAATTTTTGCAACAGGAATCAGCCACATGATGAACTTCACAACCACCTAATCACTCTCTGGAATGAATCTGCACCATTCACATTTAAAAAAATTGCGCTGGGCCAAAGATGACCATTCTTCTGAATGTATTCCAATACCATTTTGGAAAAAAATGAAAATCAATTTGGATCTCAAAAAACTTCTGATGAAAAATCTCAAGGGAAGGAGGGCAGAATGGGTAGCTCTGATACCATGTTGGTGGAGACCATAGAGCCCAAGATCACCATCTACAATATAAACCTTCACAAATATGAGAGAAGCAACATGCTATTTCACCAGGAGTGAATAATAAATTGAGATATTAAATTACATAATGTACATGCCTTTTTAAAGGAATGAAAAATCAAACGGGTGAGAAACTACCCGAGGGAAAAAACCACCCAAGTAATTAACTTAAGTTAAATATTAATACTACACTAACATACCTTAGATATTTGAAACACATCCCCATATAGAACATGTCTTTGAAATGAGGTATTTTTTAGATTTTTAGCAAGGTTTATAAATAGTTGAGATTATATTATGGATTTGATGACTAGGATGAATATGCATATGAGGAAGGGATGTTATGGATGCAAGTGTAGGGATGTGATGAAATCAAGTGAATGAATGATTAGGAGTACTTTAGTATGCTTGTTGGAGATGAGATGCAAATAAGTAGAGGCTTGGGGTAGGAGATTAACTCATGTAATGGACAACCAAGGTTATATTAACTTGAATGAAGGTTCGAGTTATAAAGGGTTGATTTTTGGCCTCTTGTGGTGAGATGAAAATAAATTTTTATTATTAGTTCCTATCGATAGGCAGGTTTACTATTGCAATCAATGCATTTTATTTTGTATTAGTCTCTTGGCCAATGAGATTCTTTTGTTTAAAATATTTTTTTCCTTTTCCTATAGTTGGGATTTAAGTGCATATTTTTTGTGCTTGAAAATTACAGTTTATCTCTTTTTCTATTGGTTTGAGTAGGTCGATTTTTCATTTTACATTAAGTAAATTAGGAAAATAGGGGACATTATATATTGTGGCAAATATTTAATCGGGATATGCATATTGTGTGAGTTTTTGGCAGTGGCTGGTGGGCATGGAAGCAATGAATGCAAGTTTAATGCATTAAATGCAAACTATGCGAGATGTGTTGGAGGAGGGATGGTGGGTACACAAACAATGAATGCATAGTTAATTCATGAAATCTCACACAAGTGTTGGGTTTTATTTGTGCTTATTCTGGTTTATTTATTGTTTGTTGAAAAGTATGCTTGTTTTTAGCTCTGCTTTTCTATGTTTGTTATTTTGTGCAACACTTGAACGTGGAGGAACTGTAGGAACAGTGCACTGCTTACTGGTCTATTTTTCTCTACTTCTTGGTTGGTTTTTCTGCCTACTAGACACAAGAATCCATTATAACATCAATTGTATTGTTTGGCTGCTTTAGAATCTCACATATAGGCAAAATGATTTAAACCCACATTTACTTTGATTCTCCAATTTCTTGTTAAGAACCAAAAAAAAAAACTATTCTTGTATTGGCATTTTAATCAGGCGGTTACAATAATTGTCAGTTCTATAGAGCCTTTTGTTGGTGTCAAAGTAGTACTCACAACACCATTGCCCCTTGATGGTGTATGTAGATATGGGTTGGAAGGGCAGAAGCAGAAGAACATTGTGAGCAGACTTTTTAATCTATTTAAATGTATCAGACCAGGCTCTGATTTAACCAAGTTCTAGGTATTGTGTAGTTATTTTATTGTGTATGAATGTTTCAAACATAGCCAACAAATGTATTTTCTTTTAATATTGTGTTGGGTATTGCAGCTGTCCCCACAGTTTGATCTACCCAAATCACAACTCCAACTTTTTGGGGAGAGTGTGTACTGCTATTCCCAAGACTTACTCAGCAACTGTGCACAAGGAGATACGACTTTGGAAATGTTCAATTCTATGGTTACATGGAGTATCTCTACTATTAGACCTGCAATCTTCAGGAAAGATCCATACAATCCCATTCTTGGGAAAATTCACCATGTCTCCTCTGGGAACCTTAATGTGCTTCTTGAGTAGGTATGGATGAGTGATTTTCTTTGGATAAACTCTTTAGTTTCTTCAATGAAATAGATTATCAATAAAGATATCTGGATGTAAAGAGTAAACATCCACATGCTCATTGTCTTTGCACATTATTTACTAATATTTTGTGTCTTCATCCTTTACTTAGGACTTGCACTTAGGTCTTGTATTTTATCTTCTTTATATTTTTGAAATTTTATACTTACAAATATGGATTGACTAAAAATATTGGGGATTTTTATTGCAGCTTGGTTACCTTTGTATCATACTTGGCCCTTGTATATCTAGCTACAGTTTTCTTTTACAAGACCATTTTGCGCAGGTAACAAATTCTCTATTTTGAGCCCTTTTTCTGGGCTAAGAAAAAATTCTTTTTGATACAACAATCCATGTATGAGGTTGTTCTTTAAGTGTTGTATTTCACCGAAACATTGTTTAAGGCCCCAGAAATGATCAATTCATATTCTTACCACTTGTGATTGACACTATAGGTACTTGGTAAATACCTCTGTAGTATTACACTAATATTTAATTAAACTCTGTCCAGTAGTACATGGTCTATAGGATAGTAGAATAATGCATCCAAGATCAGAGGTAAAAATATTCTGATATAACTGTCATTTTATATTGACCAGGGGAACAATTGAACAAGACTCTAGCCTTATTGACGTAGAGTTGATTAGTGAAGTAGATACCCTTTGGGTTCTTAGATCGGCTCTTCCAGTAATCAATCTATTATTAGCCAAGTTCCAAGAACATTTTTCAAGGGACCCTACTACTACAATGAAGGTACATTCTTTTATATGTGGATATGTCCTCTCTAATTTTAGACGGTTTCTATCCTTTTAATTGGGCATTCTCTACTCCATATTGAATCTCACAAGAAGAAATTTTGGTAGTTGGATTTTGTTCTTTGGTTGCTGGAAAAGTGTGGGCAGGCAATGACAATCTGGAATTTGGAAAAACTTTGTAAGTTACAGAATCACCTTGCACACCATCATGCATCATTTTTAGTTGTAATTTTGTAATAGTCTATTAGTTGTCGCAACTATAGATAGGTTAACCTCGGTTATCCAGATCCCTTCTTTTGCTAGGTAAGCATATTATTAGGTGTTTATGTGAGACTCAAGAGAGATTGTTGATATTCTACTTAATAGATTTATAAATAAAGTGAATATGGTTGAGTAGCAGCCAAGCTGACTTATGTTAGCTTGTTAAAAGTTGGTGTGAAATAAGGGATATGTGTTTTATCCATCTTATTGGGCTAATTGGATATTGGATTTTACTTATAGATGTTACAATCAAGGATCAATGCAACCATATTTAATTGAAATTCAATTGCACAATGTGTTTGTCTACAACTTTATTTGCCATCTTCACCATACCTAAGCTCTATACACGGTGCTCTATTCAGCTGCATGGATTTGGTAAGTCATGAAATGTCATTGCCTTGTGAGATTGTTCCTTAAATAGCATTTAGCTCACTGATCATTGAATTTCTCACTGGCGGTTCTTATGATAGTTTAGGTCGGTTCGTGTTACTCTGGTTTAGAGATGCATGGAATACATGCTTCCACAAGAAGAGTGTAGTGATTGCATTTTTTTTGTTTCTTTGGAATTATTCTACAGTCACAGCTCGTTTGTGGGGTGATACACATTTTTTTCCACTTTTGATAAACTTAAATTTATGAAAAAATATTCACGGTAAGTATAGAGAGTGAGTTATATATAATGGGGCTTAATCTATGAATTCTCATTAGAAAAACATGATAGAAAGGAATAGTGTAGGCGTATTGGAATGCTTTTGATTACCTAGAGCTGGTTCATGGGGTTGAAACCCTAGAGTATAAAATCTGAATAATATATAAGCTAATTGTAGCGTAGGAAAAATTGGAGTGGTTGTGACTGAGAAAGCAACCTTAACCTTGCACAAATCGCTTTAAACCACAAAGTATGTACAACAACTCTTGAATCTGTGTGATCACTACGACAATTACTTCTAAGTTTTAACAAAATATTTTTGTGCTCTTTAAATGGGATGATTTGTTAATCCATTGATCGTCTATAAGATCTCTATAATAGATAGTGGATAGTTTGAAGATTGTTTGATTCACAAATATCTTTGTACTTTTAACAAATTATTTTATACTCATATGTTCCAATTTAAGTAAGTCGTTGCGGTTAACTTTTATGTGTACAATGTTTTTGTGAATATATTTCATTCAAGATTGAATTTTTTTTTCTAGCAATTTTGGCATCAATGTCATTGTAGGAGCATGAGGAGTATGGTGGTAGTGATAAATCTTGTGTGTGGCATGTAGTTGATTACTCAGATGGGAAACTAAACGATGAACTTTTCTTGTTTCAGCATTAGAGAACCTATAATATGAGTGGTAAATTCACTAATTTATACTTAAAATAGCCATAAATATGTTTTCTCAGTGTATGTAGCAGTCTTTGCTACTTATTTAATGATAGTTTGCAATGCGCAACTTACTTTCAGCTTTCCAAAATCTATGATTTTCTCGTGCCAATTATTTTACCCTATCCTATGCAGCACATTGCATGTTCATGACGCTAGCAGGGCTTCTTGTTGTTTAGTAACTCAACTTGTTTGGTTACTACACTTGGTTCCACTACCTACATTGTGAATTTGCATATGAGGACCTGTTCTTGAAATTAAGAGATTCTAAAAGTTATATACTATATAACACCATAAGCATAAAAATCAAATATGTATAAATAAAGAAATATGTAAGTAGGTAGAGCACATAGGACACAAAACCTAGTGGCAAAGATGTTGAATGACAGACAAAAAGACCTGACAGTCCACTCAAAGCTATACCTATTATTTATTAATGCATTCGTTGCATGATAGTAGTTAAAATGCTATCACATGTCTAGAAAATTCTTAATATTTAGAGCACGTATAAGATACCAGTGGATTGATTCCATTTGTCCAAGAATCCTTCCCATTTTATTCATACAATTTTGTGTAAAGAAACTAGGAATGTAAGTCTGTAAGGGATAATTTAGAGTGGAAGAAAAACTTGAAGCATAAAGCTAATTAACTACACACTTCTAAGCACTACAGACTATTGTTTAGAATTCCACCAGTTGTAGCTTTACATTCCAATCATTCGATAGTTTTCAATGTCTAAAGGTATGGAATATTTGATAATATAGAAAGAGACTATTGGTAAGGATATATACAATTCAAATATGATGATAGGTCTATTAAATCCAATGCATATGTATTAGTATCTCTGAAAATGACAAACGAGTTTATGGTTATAATAGGATAATTTGGTGCGGTGCCTTTCTATGTCAACTAAACGTATGCCAAGTAGTAGAGAGAAAATTGTTTTAGATGCATCTTGTTTCAAGAAATTAAGAATCTCTTAGAGAGTAAATTGTATCAGAGACACGTTCTCTCTGAATTAGGAATGCATTCATTACATACCATTGAATAAGAAAATGTTTAGAGGACACATTATTTGGCCGAGGTCATATGTTTTATGCTTCCTCATCAACTGATCAATGGTGGCTTATAACTTCATAGTAGTTTTTACATTTGACAATCTTGGCATTGTTAGAATTAAGGAACACTGAGAGGGGGGGGTGAATCAGTATTCTGCAATTTTTAACTTTATTAATCTGATTCTTAAAGCACTTAT
>VDFB02170984.1:0-15489 GCA_007258455.2 Sequoia sempervirens | reverse complement strand
ATGGGAGGAAGATTTCGCTGTTAGAGGTCGTATCTATGCTTACAGAAGTTATATCGGGCCATGGTACAATGTAACGAGCCCGTGATTCGCCTTCAGGATGAGGAACGGGATATGGCTATTAACAAACCCAGGGATGAAATTATGATTGCTCACCTGAGTTTGGCTTATGACAGTCACAGATGCAGAAGACAGAGAGGCTATCTACTCTTGGAAGACACAGTTGGTTTTCAGAGCAAAGATAGAGGACAGTTTGGCATCAGAGTTGGCTGAGAGTAGAGAGCACGCCACTAGTGCACTCCGGTTCGTGAGGACTCTTGTGTCTCGCTTACCGTGCCGTTATCAGATCGAGGGTGGTGCCTACGTGGAGCTTACCGATGTTCAGTCAGAGCTTCAGGCACTCATTCATACTATTTTCAGTGGGGAGACAGTTGGCTGTAAGGTTACTCAGCTTACAGCCATGTCAACATTATTCGATGAAGCAACGAGGGAGCGTAAGGGAACTGGCCTCGCATCATACCGGTGAGGACATGTCGTGACGACATAGCATCCTTCGTCAGAGTCTCATTGCTCCGGACAGTGACACAGTCAAGAATCTCATTGAGGGGTTGATTGCTCGAGATCACACATAGTGAACTTCAGTTCCCACTTCTCAGGATAGACTTCACACACACGAGTTAAACTGGATGTTATCCTTTTCAGTTAACTCGGGGTTGTCATCACATGCATACCTATTCTGAGATTCGCCTTGTTCACTTGGAGTTGTATTTAGGGTTTTCGTTAACTGATGATAGTCTTCCAGTTAACTTGTTTTAATAAGGACGTGCATGCTCGCACAATTGTCCATTTTTAGATTAGATGTTTCAGTTAAACTGAGGGTAGTTGCCCAGTTAACTGTATAGTTTGCTTAATTAGGGTTTGGCGCATTGCTTGCATGCATTGCAGGAACTATAGATGACACAAGGTGATTTTAGGGTTCCCTACACCTTGATGTATATAAATAAGAGCTTTGCTCATTTGTAAATAACTTTTGCTTGAGAGAGAAATATATGCTGTGCCTACCTTGCCCTCAATATTGCTCTTTTTGGTATTTGTTCATGTGTCTTCATTATTGCAATTGATTGTTATGCCACATAGGGTTTCGAAAGATTGTAATGCTGAATTCTTTCCATAGTTTAGGTATATCTGTTTGAGCATCTTTATCATTGAAATCAATTGTTATGCCACATAGGGTTCCAAGAGATTGAGGTGATAAGGCTGTTTTATGTTAATTTACCATTGTGATCGATCGTTATGCCACATAGGGTTTCGAGAAGTTGCAGCGATAAATCTGTTTTGTGAATCTTTATCAATATAATCGAAGGTTATGCCACATAGGGTTTCGTGAGATTATAAAGATAAAGGCTGTTTTGTGAAGGCTTTGTTGTTTCGATCGAGTGTTATGCCACACAGGGTTCCATAAGATCGTCTTAGTGAATTCTTAAATCTGTTGTGCCCAATAAGCTTGTTTAGATTGAGATGATAGTTGTGCCACCTTGCCTTCAAGTAGAGAGTCTAAACCCGCTTATCGTCGATAGTCAAACCTTGCTCCATTTCCTGCTCTGTTTTCCGAGGAGATTGGATAGATATAAGTTGTAGTTTAGTTGATTTGCAAAACCAGAGAAAACTCAGCTGCAACGTAAAAGTTCTTTCAAGAAAGTCTTGTGCCTCTAGCAGCTGAAACAAAAAGACAGGAAGTAGTTTTAGCTTATTTTTCCTTTTGCAAAGTATATTTGTCAAAGCACATCGAGGGAGCTTCCCTCCATAATTCGAAGAGCACTCATTGCGTAGTGTGCATAGGCTGTTCATAACAATTCAACTCGAGAGGTTATTGTTATACCAACACACACATAAGCAAATATTTGGCCATTAGCTCATTTCCCAAATTTTCTTGTAAGCTAATTGACATCAAAAAAAGAAAAGTAAATTAAATAATTAAGTCGAGTCATCAAAAGTTACCTTTTTAACATTTTAATTGACAGCTTACATTTAATTATTTAAAAGGGTGTTTCAAGCATGCAAATAAAATGTCACTAAGCTCAAGGTGATGAAAAGTGGTCATAAAGACACTTTATATTATTTTATTAAGGAAAAAGCATTCTTTTGAAAAAAACAATGAAAAATCAAAAAGTGCTTTTTGTTTTTCATTGCTTTTTCCAAAAAAAAAAACATTTTTGCTTTTCCCAAAACAACTTTTTTTTACTTTTTCCAAAAATACCCTTTTTTGTTTTTTCAAAAGATGTCTTTTCAAAAAAACAACGAAATGCTATAAAAGGAGCTATGAAAAGAAAAGGGTTACCATTTTTCATATTTTCCATTTCCTTTGAGTGAGACTTGTGTTATTCTCATTTTCTCGAGGACGAAAACCCTCTTGGAATACCAGCTTTGAGGACGAAAACCCTCCTAATTGGATATGGTGATTTCATTCTGAGATCACATTTGTGCTGCAAGTTGAAGTTATTCTTTCTGGTTGAAAGAAAATGGAGATAGTTGATATTTTTTGGTAAGTCTTGGTTTTATTAATGTTGCATGTGTGAGTTTTTAGTTTTTGGGAGACTTTTTGATCTTGTTTGGAGGCGTCTTATGACTGATTGCTGCTTCTAAGTCATTGCAAGGTAGACAAACAATGTTATGATGAGATTTAATGACTTTGGCACTTGCAGTACTAGCCGTACCAAAAAAAATAACCTCATTTTCAGACCTGAATCTAGTCTGCTATCTATTTCAATCTTCTAAAAGTTCATTTTAATGTGTAAGGGTGTTGATTGGAGTAGTTTGGACTTTGGAGTGCCTTTCCAGTATTGTTTTAGTGTTGGTTGTGTTTCCTTCATTTTTGGTTTGTTGCATCAGCATACAGTGGTATTTGTGTTAGATTTGTGAAAAACACACACAAAACAAGAACACCTTCCACACATGAGGGTTGCAAATAATGATTTGCTATTTCCTCAAAAAGAAAGAACTTACAAAATAAATGAATACAATGAAAGAGAGTGCTTATAAGAGCGAACCCTAGATGATAACAGGGTTAGATCATGACAAGTGTCATCATCCTATATGATGAGACAAAATGATGTAATAACAGTTCACTCTAATAAAAGAAAAAAGCACTCCTAAGTTAGGTTTAAGTGCATGAAATGAAATTAGCCTAATAATCAATTAAAAACTAATTAATTATTAGCTAATAAATGATTACTCTAACAGTTTGCAATGTGTTTCAGTTCAGTTCTGAGTAGTTTATATCATCCTTGTAAGATATTTTGCAATTGGTTCATGTTTGAATTGATTTATTAATGATATTTGGGCTTATTTTGGATATTGCAGCAGTTTGATTTTGTAATCAGAACTTTATATCAGTTTATAACAGCAGTTTACTTCTTCAAATGTCAATTTGTAAGCATTTTAAATAAATCTTGTAAACTTGAATGGTAGTACCGCTGGAGGCTATCATTTGAATGCATTTCCATATTGTATGTTGGATGGTTTACTGCCAACAGTTACAGCATTTTCATTTGGCCCATTTTGGCATGAACAAGCTGATATTATCGATCATTTTGATCTAAGTCAAGCTTAGAAATTTTGTCAATGGCTTGCATTGCATACACACAATCCGCCAAAGAGTTGTTGATAGGCTGGCTTTGCCGCCTCTATGTCATTTTACACAATCTATCGAAGAGGTGTTGATTAGGCTAGTGTTGTCCCCTGCGTATTCCGGTCGACTTGTCACCATATTATTATGATTGCATTCATTCAGATTAGTTGTGTGGTTTAAGGCACCGTATGCTCTCACCTTGCCCACTTAGAGATTTGAATGATCAAAAGTGTTGAAGACATTGCATTCCATCTTCTATATTTCAAAAAAAAAAAGTAGGGTGGTGTTGTGACCTTTTTCACACATCGCCCCATTGCAAATGGGGACCCCCTAATTTTTGCTTTGTTTCGAACTTTTGGCTTGATTTTTGGTTTGTTTTCCTGTTGTCTTTCTCTCTCTTTCTGCCCACTTTTCGGGGATGTACCCGTCTATGAGCTTAAACGTGAAATTTTGGCCAAGTCTGTAGAATTAGGGTTTGCACTTTTTCTGGTCAATCTGAAGTCAAGTGGAGTAAATAAATTGAAAATTGAGACTAACGTTGTTGTCAGTGTGCTCCCAGCTAGTTTCCACTAAAGTTTTATCGAATTCTGGCAACTTACTATTTTTAGTAAGTGTGCAATTCAGAGCATTCCTTCAACATTCTTGAAGTTTCAACAGTCACACTGCATCCAAAACACATCAAGCTGCTCACTCGCAAAATTTGAGCTGAAACGGACAACTTACTATTTTTAGCAGTTCAGCTTCTAGAGCAGATTTTAGGGTTTGCATGCGAAGTTTTTCAATGCATGTCTGAGGATTCCTTTTGGGTTTTCTCAAACCTTTGCGATGGTATAACATGCAAAATGAGACAACTTTCAGAGTTCAGCCTTCGGAGGCTATTTTTAGGGTTTGCATGTCAGGATTTTCTTTGCATGTATGCATTTTCCTAATGGGTTTTTCAAGAGCTTCGCGATGGTGTGACATGCAAAGCGAGATGATCAGTATTCAGTGACTTACTATTTTTAGCAGGTCCATTAAAGCTCTCTCCGGCACATCAGAATTACAAACGAGGGCGAAGTGCAATAGAAATGAGGTCAAACGGAGGTCATTTGATATGCATGCAAGTCAAATTAGGGTTTCCAGCTTCGGGACACAAAAAGAGGGGTAAAATGTCAGAATTTTCAAAAACAGGTGTATCCCACTGCGATCAACATCTTTCAAGCTATCCACCGGTAAAATTTGAAGGCAATCAAAGCACTTACTATTTATAGTAAGGCATTCTAGAAACTAGCTAAAAATAGTAAGCCAGCAACAGGCGCCAATGTGAACGGGCAGGTCACCCGATGAGGAGCACGTCATTCGAATTTCAAGTCAAACGGAGTTGGGGAAGCCTCAGAAGCAGGCAGTGACTATAAATAGTAAATCACCTTCAGAAATGTGCTATAAATAGCAGGTCAGCTCGAGATGGTAGTGTGAGCAGGCTAAGTGGGTCATGAAGGTCCTATGCTTAAAATTTCAAATTGTTCCGAGCTTTAGAAGTATGGAAATCAGAGGACTTACTATAAATAGCAAGACATGGAGAAGCTGGCAGAAGGTAAGAAAAACGCCTAAGTATTGGAATATCCACCTCCACCTTGAAAATGCGCCCATCCTCAACTGGAAGTCAAGAAAAAATTCTAAGTCTGGAGTTTCATCCTGCTCACCCTCTCAAATGCGCCCATTTCAGCTGGAGATGTTGAAAAAAGTTTCAAAATGTTGAAGATATCCTGCAGCTACCTCCAAATGTGCCCACTACAAGTATCAGATGCTAGAAAATTTCTAAGTAAAAGTTCATCCACCTGCCTGTGCCAAATGCGCCCAGCTTGCATTCAAGATGATTGAAAAATTTCTAAGTGTTGGAATATCCTACTCCCTAGGCTAAATACGCCATGCTTGGTCAAGGTGTTAAAAAAGTTTCTAAGTCATGTGTTTCATCCACCTCCCCCATCAAAATGTGCCCTCTTCAAAGTGGAAGCTAAAAAAAAAATTCTAAGTGTTGAAGTTGTCCTGCTCCACCCCCTAAATGCGCCCAAGCAATGAAAGAAAAGACAAAAGCTTTAAATCCTCCTTGGGGTCCAAAATGCGCCCAAGCTTAGAGGAGTCAAAAGGAGTCAAGGGCATGGGAGTCAAACTTCCTTCTCCACCCTTTGAATGCGCCCAAGAAGTCATCCTCCCTTTGCTAGGCGTTGAAGGGGTTGAATCCTCTTCTATGTGTAAAATGCGCCCAAGTGGAGATAAAGGAGGAGGAAGTTACCAAGGCGTTGATGCTAAACAAGGTAAAGATGGGTGAAAATGGCTAAGGCGTGGTGAAAAGGTCTTCCTCCATGTGTTGAATGCGCCAAGTCCAAGATGAAAGTGAAGTGGGGTCAAAAGTATTTTAAGGCGCTTAGACTTATATCCTCCTCAGTGTATCAAATGCGCCCCAAGAATATTGGAGATGGTGGCCTTCTAAGTTAAAAAGAATGTGCTAAGTGTTGAATGAAATTTCCTCACCACAGGCAAAATGCGCCATGATTGAAGATGAATGAGAAAAAAAAAAAAAAAATTCTAAGGAAAAACTCAAATTCCTCCTTAATGCCTATGTGCGCCCAAGCTAGTGATAAAATGATAAAATATTTTTCTAAGTGTTGAAATTTATTTCACCTCTAGAGAAATAAGCCTAAGCTTGCAAGAGGATGGTGAAATTTGTTCAGGCATGAATAAAGCTGGTGGGGATGAGTCAGAAAGTGTCAGCTTCGTGAGGTTGATAAAAGTTTTCAAGTCAGAGCAAGAAGGTACGCCCAAATGTGAAGAATTAGTTTGTTGATGAAATATTTTTCTAAGGGTTAAAATTCGAAAATCAAATGTACCCCTTCGTTTGGAGACCCATGGATTCGACGTTTTCTGAAGGGAATTTTCTTCTGGGTATTGGACGTCTGCGATGAGAAATGGATTTCAAAGTCTTCTGCACTTCGCCAAGGCTTTTAAGATGAAGATTTTGATGGGCACCAAGTTGGTGAAAATTTCCTAAGGAAAATTTGAAAAAAAATTCTAAGGCAAGGAATAAAATGTGTTGTTGAAAAAAAAAACGCCTTAAATGATGGATTTGAAGTGAATTGCCTAGGTGAACTTGATTGAATTCTTCGTGGGATTAATCTTCCAGGGCCAGAGATGAATAAAAGTTGTCAACACCTCAGCTGGTGAAATAATTTTTTTGAAGAAGATGCAATTGAAGTTAACACTTTCAAGAGATGATTTTAAGAATGCATCTCTTGAATACGCCCTTGAGGAGGATGAAATTTGTCTAAGGCATTGAAATTTGATGCACAGGTGTTATATGCTCCAGCCTACAGATTATGAAGAAAGCAAAGTTGGCTAGAGAAAAATGATGAACTACTCGAACATCGGGGTGAGGTAAATTTATGTTATGAAGTGTTCTAATGCTCTCCTCTTGGCTTGTTTTGCAGGAGGAACGTCGAGACTAGGCGGTGATGAAGTAAATAGTCCAAGATGATGGAATCGTGAAACAAGTACTTGGAAGAAATGGCTAAGTGTTGGAATTTCTCCCTAAAGACCCAATATGCACCAAACGCAGTCAAGCGAATGCAAAGCGTGAACGATTGAATCCAAGACAAGAGAATCTTCCAAGTTCATAATGAAGGAAATGATGAGGGCTCGGGTGTTGTCAAACAAGTTAAAAAGTTACAGCCTTGAAGTTTCATATTGAGAACGTGCCTGTTGTGCTAGTCCAAGAAATTGAAGCAAGGTTCACCAGACTTATCTAGTTTACAGTCGGAACAAGAACAGTGTGAACGCGTCTATGAACAGGGATCTTCTAGAAGATGGTGGCCATTAATTGTTCATTTATTACCCCACTCTTCTTTGTGGCGGTTTTTAGGGTGAATCTTGTTTAGGGCTGAGGTGGCATAATCTGGGCCATCCAACCAATTGTAATCTAAGCCGTCCGTCGGACTTGGCCAGCTATATAAAGGGGGAGTCCCCCTCATTTGTACTCAGTATAGTTAGAATAGCAGAGAAGAGAATAGAGCAGAGAGATAGCTTAGCATAAGTTCGCATAGCGTAGTTTGAAGGAGAAGGAGAGTTTTCCCTTGAAAACTTTGTAAGAAATTGTTGTGAAAACTATTATAATAAAAGATCTTTTCATTGAATGGTTAATTCATCTTTGTTATAAGCAGCTAGCAAGGTTTCTTCATCCTTTCTACTTCAAGTAACGTAAAGTAGATTTCATTTCATGCAAGTACTTAGTAATTGTGGAATGTGGTGCTCGATTTGAACAATACTTCGCTTATCCATACCACTAGCAGGCTCGCTGACGGTGGGTTCGCCTTGCGTGGTCAACTAGAATATTGTGAACTTAACTTCGATTATGGTTTGTATGTCGGCATGCGTCGTTGTGATGGTGTCTTCATGCTAAACTCTGATTTGAATACCTTTGATTACTCCTCTGAAGATTGCACCAGTTTTGTGGAAGCTGTCCGAAGCGAGGCAAAACAAAGCTCGGTTGAAGTTTGTGAGAATTGATTGCTATGTCCCACGCCTTAGAGTAGATTAGAGATTTCTTACCCTTGCAACCTTTTAAATTTAGTCTATTTTTGGTTAGCGTTAGGAAATTTGCACTTACCTGCCAAATCATCCAAATTACATGAAAGCCCTTAATCTGCTGTCTGCTATCAGCTGCCGAACAATTGTGTAAGTCCCCTTGAAATACCAGCAAATCACATTGATCCAACTAAGACTATTTGCACTGAAGGAACCTTGGAGTTGAACGCACGAACTCTCTCGCAATCTTAGCGTGTCGGATACTTTGATCAAGAGAGAATAGGGTAGTCGTTGGCGGCTTTATTCTGTGTTGGTGCGGTCATGAAAATCACATCAACAGGTGGTTTGTTAAAAATCCTAGAGAAGCCTACAAAGGGGAAGAACAAAAACAAAAATACATACATTTGTCAACCACCAACACATGTGGTTAAGAAACCATTACAAAAAGCCAAGTAGTGGGAACAAGAACCCCAAAGAGCATAAGTTGAAGAGTGCTAGAGAGATAGGAGAGAAGTCTCATCGAGTATCTCTATTTGGGCCCAAAATTGAGAACTCACTAGTGTCATCATTGATCATTGTGAAAGGACTTATATAAGATCTAATAGTGCTCTTTGAGGAGTGCCTAAGGCCAAAAAGGCGATGTTGGAGGATTCTAAGAGGAAGCAAGGCACTTTCTCGAGAATCACACCTAGCATCTAAGGCTGATGTAACTCCTATAGTAGTGAAGAAGCTCATAATATCTATCCCTATGGCTAGGAGGATGGCCAAAGAGGAGTATATCTATGTTGTTGAGAATGGTCAAATTGCACCACTAGGAAGAAGCAAAACATTGCCAAGGGGGAATGTGTTGGGGCATAAGTTATGAGAAATGTCATCACACAGAACTATCCACCTCTATGTGTGAAGTAGCAGTATCCAAAGGACATTTAGGGCTCCTAGATCGGCAAGAAAGAGGTGATCATCCTAGGGGCTCTAAGACCTCAAGAGAAACCATGCAAAGATCTACACTGAAAGGTGACAACCTCGCATGGATAAAGGGCCAAGTACTGTTGGTCCATATATCTAAAGAAAGTAGAGAGAGTGTTGCCTAATTCCCTATAGAGACAGTTGTATCTCCCCCTAATTCATTGAAAATGGTTGTAGTGCTTGTCATTCTCTACCTCCTGGAGGGAGCAAAGACAACAAATCTATTCTTGATGATGAATACAATGATTCATCTCAACCCATAAATTGTGGGAACACACCCTAAATTGGCTAAGGGGAAACCTCAAGCCATGTGACCAATGACATTGGAAACAGTGAAGATAACATAAAATACCATCTTCCACCTATAAGAAATGCTCTACATAAAAAGCAAGATTTGAGTTTTAGTGGCACAAGAGGGGAGATCCAAGTGACCAAAATGTACTACATGTAAATGTCCTCTCTAGTAGCTTAGGAGATGGTCTCCTTTGAAGGAAGGAGCCAAGTGTGAGCATTCAAGAAATACATGAAAGGAGGTAGTCTATCAATAGAGATGTCAATAGAAAGGAGGAGCAAGCTAGTCTTAGACTACCAACAATGTTTATTTCTAATGGAGTCCAATGAGGCAATCCACTCAAAGGAACAAAGAGCTAAGTATGGATACCTTTCAGTTTTCACAACTAAGAGTTGAATCAGCCATGGATCGAAGTCTATGGATGTAGAAAGTAATCCTGAAGATAGTCTTGAGACATAGCAAATGGGCAGAAAACTCAACCTAGACAATGCTCTAAGGAACAGTCCACTTGCCACATGTTGGTTAACGGGTTTGTCACTATTGAAATTCTTAACTTTCCCTTTTATTGCCCAAATATAGAAACAATCAATAACCAATTGTTGGATAAGTTACTTCAATGTGAAATGACTTCCCTCTAAATTTTATGAGGTACAAATCCCTTATCTAATAAGAAAATATGTTCTTTCCTAAATATTAAACTTCAATATGGGTATGCTTTTAATTAGAAAGCAGGAAAGGCCAAAATACTAGAATTAACAAAGATTTATAAAATGCTATCACTGAATCTTATCGAGCAAGATATAATTTGCAAGAATACAATCAAAACACAGACTAATTGCATTCCACAAAGCATAATGAACTTATTAACCAAAGATAATCATAAACTCAAACAGGTCAAATGCCAAAAATGATTTTCGCACTCACACAGAAATGCAATAATCAACAAAATTGATCAGAACACAAAGATTATAATAAATTTCATTCATGCATTGACCCAAAATTGTAGGCTCACAGACGTATAGCCTTCAAGTTTCAATTATCTTCTATCTATTGGATAGACAAGCTCTGGAGAAATCCTCAAACCTATATCTTCTTGGATTTCCCTTACCATTCTCTAGTAAACGTATCATTTCCTCTTCTAAAAATCCTGAAACTCCTTTCCAATTGGAGTTGAGTATAGTAATCATAGACCTAGATAGTTTAATCATGAACTTCAACTGGTCGCAAGCCTGGCCAAGGTCTTGTACATGCAATACAATAGAATAAATAAGAGGTCATATTGAAGGGCCTATTGAGGGGAAATTGGACTATCATTGAGTGCATTTGGTCACTAATAAGTTGAGCCCAATCAACATATTTCTCACCATGAATGATTATCTAGATAAAGAAGTACATCCAATCTTCAAAGTCATGGGCATTTTCGTTCGTTACCTTTTAGTTGATGCAAGAGGACTATCATGTTTGAAATATCATCAGCAAAGTGAGTCCTGTGCAGCTTTTTGGGTAACTAATACTTACCTTTCTTTGGGGTAGCAAACCATTCTTGAGCAATTACGTTTTTATATTGATTCTTCTTCTCATGAAAACATTGGTAAGCGAGGACGAAATTGAAATTTAAATACTCTTCTCTCTCTAGTAAACATAAGCATGAGGCAATAGTTTCTCTATTTACCTTAATGACCTATTGATTGTCATTTGTTCTAATTTCTCTCGTGTTGGAATCATAACGATTTATGCACTCGATGACTAGGTCTGTGCATTGAACTGCTACTGGAAAAGTTGTAGCTTGTAACAACCCACTCTCTATTAATCACTGAGTTATTGGAGACCTATCTTCATTTTCGATTCTTTCCCAAAATTCATCCAAATTTATGTGCCCTAACCTGGTATCTCCAATTTCAGGTAATGTGCTTGATAAACCAAACAAATGCTCATAACCCAAGTATTTATATTTCATGGTGACCACGATTTAAAGAACACAACAACAATTGTATTCAAGAAACAATTTGACAAAATGTAGGGATTAAGTTTATGAAAATTCCCTTTTATACTAACTCGCAACTAGCTAGGAGAAGAATTTCACTGTACCTTTGAATTAGGGCTAAATATTGTAACTTTCTTTGTGTGCGTTCTTCTCAATTCTGCTCCTACATCCTCTGCAAATTCACTCCTGAGTGCTCATTAAAATGAATTCTTTTGGCAGCCTAATCCCTTTATAAGCATTCATAGTTAATGCTCTGTTGTGGTAGGTGAGCATTAATGGCACACCTTAAATTTGGCACATGGGAGGTTTATTGTTCAATATTCACTTTTGGTATTTTTGAAAATTTGAAAAGGAACGGCTATGAAAGTGTGTCAGAGAGGTCAATGGTTTCAAGAACCTTGTCGGGTTCCAACAAGGCTTTCAAAACCTCCACAATCGTTTGAAAGACTTTATTAAGACTAGGCCTTGAAGAACTTCCTATAAAGTATTTATATCAGCTTTTCTTGAGGTTGTGGACACCTTGTTGAGTTCCAACAGAGGTTTCGAAATCTTTAGGAAGTTTTGAATGTTTCTTCATTACCATCAAATTTAATGTAAAACCAATGTTGAGACCAAAATGTCCAAATTGTATCAGCTCAGGGCTTAGTTGAGGAAACCTAATCAAAGGCTGATAAGGTTTCCGAAATCCTGTCGAGTTCCGACAAAGGTTTCGAAACCTTCAAAAAGTCTCGAAAGACTATATTATTGTCTTCAATTTCTTCACTTCCGATTGAATGCATAACTTGCTTTTACTTATGTTGGCTTTAGACTAGGTTGTGAAAACCTTATTGAAACCCCACGTGGTTTTGATAACCACGTCAAAAGCGAAAGACATTAAAATAACTTTAACGAAGACCACTATCAAAAATAACATGAGGTTTCAACAAGTTGTCGGGACAATAGTTGGTTAGCAAAACTTTATCAGGAACCAACAAGGTTCTGAGAAACTCTTCAAAGCCCGACAACCAATGACGAACTTACCAAAGCTTAATCAATCTCGCAAGGACTTGACAAAAACTAAGGTAACACCACAAATCATGTGCTACAACATAAGAGTTTGGACCCTCCCAATAAGCCCAATCAATAGATCCCAAGCTAGGTCCCCAAGTCTCATATCCATGTACAACTATAGGCTTCATGGTTTTATCAAAAAGATGTATCATTGAAGAAATATCATGGAAGTGGATCCCAAAACGTTAACACTCCAAGACACAAAGAGAGGCATAACCCTTGCAAAGACGTGATTGAGAGGCAACTCCATGCTAAAGGACAAGCTAGAAAATTGGACTCCCAAGTATGTGTAAGTTGATGTGATCTCCAAAGTTGCACACTTGTAGAAGAACTGTAATTGGAAAAGAAAATGTCCAAAGATGTTGAAAATCGTGACCTTAGTTTTACTAAAGTTGACCACATGTTGGCAAAGTTCACATAAGCAACCAAGGGCATCAAGTTGTTGTAAGCCTTCGGCAAGATGAGAGAGGAGAATAACATTGTTGGAAAAAAGTAGAATAGCTACTACCACCTCCTCTAAAATACAACCATTATCAATATGAGTATGCTCCCAAAGAAACTCCTCCAACTCATCAATGTAAATGCTAAAGAGGGTTGATGAGAGAGGACACCCTTGTTTGACCCCAATGGTATTTCTCACAAGGTCAAAATGACCATGAGAAGTATAGAACTGCCCAATAAGTATCTCATTAAGCATCCAAGCTGCGGTAATGAGAGAATCAAAAATACCAACATTATGAATCTTTTGGAAAAGTAGGTGTCTGAAATTGAGTCAAATGCCTTCTTGGAGTCTATAAAACAACAAACAATTGTGGAAAATTGATGAAAAGCCCCCTCAATAATAGGCAAGAATGTAAAGGTGTGGTCAATGGTCTAATAAGCTCTTCTAAAGTTGGCTTGCCCCCAAGCTCTAAGATTAACCCTCTGTAGGTGCTCAAAAAACTACATGTTTAACATCATGGCATAAAGTTTGGCAAATGTATACCCAATCATGATGGCCCTATAGTTGCCAAGGTTGAAGAGATCTCCAAATTAATGAATAGGATGAATTATGTGTTGAGACCAAGATTGATGAAAGCTTAAACAAACCACCTCATTAGAAAGCTTTGCCAAAGGGTGACCAAGGGTTCCACATCACATTTTGATGAATTTGGATTGGAGGCCTTTCCAATCGTTTGTTTTGCTGGTATATAACCTCAACATAGCCCTGTCAATATGAAATATGCCCCTTTAATTTTTTCCCAAAATTTTCACAACACAAACCAGCACTACGCCAATGATTAGCGTTACCTACCAAAAGATAATCAAACTGAATGTGACCTACACCAAGAATGTTCACCAAGATCCTTTGGAAGGTGAGCTGATAGCATATGGCGATGGATTCTAAACAACAACTAAATTTGAATTTCAAACTAAAATGAAGGTAGGCAGTGATCTAGCCATAAAGAATTCCACACTACCACTTATTCAATGGGGGGGAAGATATTAGAATGCAACACAATTCATCCACTTCTCAGCAAGCATCCACTCAGCAGTGGGGATTCGCCACTTTTCAGTGGGTGAAATATGAGAGATTTAATTATTCTTTTCTCCACACTGGCGGTAAACCGTCCAGCGGTTACAATGTGTGAAAATTAACACTAGTAAATGCAGCAATTAAATGACTGGAACAGTACTACTATTTGCAGTCTTACAATATCAAAATAGCTACAAAATTACAAGTGTTTTACAATAGCATCAAAGCACAATGATAGAAGATGATCTCCCACACTTATAATCTCTCCAATGTTGAAAATAGAAACCAAAATCTGAACTGATATAAATCTGATATGACATACAGCAAACTGAAATTTTGAACCAGCAATCTATGAAACACCAAAATCAATCAAATCTTTTACCACACTCCACAAACTCTAGCCAAACTGAAAGCTCATCAATGCAATGACTACGCTGGGATCACATGCGAATAACCAACACCTCTCGAGTAGAAGGCTGTTATGAAATGTTCTTATGCACACTACTCAATGAGTGCTCTTCAAATTATGGAGGGGAAGCTCCCTCGTTGTGCTTTGACAAATGTACTTTGCAAAGAAAAATAAGCTAAAACTATGTCCTGTCTTTTTGTTTCAGCTGCTAGAGGCACAAGGCTTTCTTGAAAGAACTTATACGTTGCAGCTGAGTTTTCTCTAGTTTTGCAAATCAACTAACTACAACTTATATCTATCCAATCTCCTCAGGAAAACAGAGCAAGAGGAAACGGAGCAAGGTTTGACTATCGGACGATAAGCATGTTTAGACTCTCTACTTGAAGGCAAGGTGGCACAACTATCATCTCAATCTAAACAAGTTTATTGGATACAACAGATTTAAGAATTCACTAAGACGATCTTATGGAACCCTGTGTGGCATAACACTCGATCGAAACAGCAAAGCCTTCACAAAACAGCCTTTATCTTTATAATCTCACGAAACCCTATGTGGCATAACCTTCGATTATATTGATAAAGATTCACAAAACAGATTTATTGCTGCAACTTCTCGAAACCCTATGTGGCATAACGATCGATCACAATGGTAAATTAACACAAAATAGCCTTATCACCTCAATCTCTTGGAACCCTATGTGGCATAACAATTGATTTCAATGATAAAGATATTCAAACAGATATATCTATACTATGGAAAGAATTCAGCATTACAATCTTTCGAAACCCTATGTGGCATAACAATCAATTGCAATAATGAAGACACATGAACAAATACCAAAAAGAGCAATATTGAGGGCAAGGTAGGCGCAGCATATATTTCTCTCTCAAGCAAAAGTTATTTACAAATGAGCAAAAGCTCTTATTTATATACATCAAGGTGTAGGAACCCTAAAATCACCTTGAGTCATCTACAGTTCTGCAATGCATGCAAGATTTATTGCCAAACCCCACTATAGAACTATATTAAATTAACCGAAACTACCCTCACTTTGACTGAAACATCTTAATCTAAAATGGGATAATTGTG
>VDFB02170981.1:0-17425 GCA_007258455.2 Sequoia sempervirens | reverse complement strand
TTGAGCTTTTCACTAATGCAATTTTGAAAACCCTACAATGTAATTTAACCAATGAAATATGCAATGCAAATGAAACCTAGGATGCACTTAAAATCATAAAGGAATATGTTCAAAAGTTAGGTTCACCAAAATGTAAACAATGATTTTGGATTGGCCACATAATGGTTTGCTCCTTCTAGGGTTTTTCACCTAAAAGAAGAAAGGGGGATTGAATGAGGTCCAAAATGCAAAGGTTTACAATCAAAGTTAATGTAAATGAGGTGTATTATGCCTAATTATGATGTACTAATGCAATACTATGAAATTAAAATGATTTAATGATGCAAAACCTAAGAAGTGCAAAGTGTTGGAAAACACACTATGATATGTAGAAAAGCCTAAAAAAATGCAAGTAAATGATGAAATAATAGAACATAATCAGAGAGGTGCACCTGGAATCTAAAACTTGATATTGGGAGATTCTAGAATCCTAAAATTTTGACTAAAAATGTTGACTAGGACACTTAAGCTAGGCTGGGTGACTTAGTCCTAGTTTCAAGAAACTTTTCCAGAACAAGAATCTGCCAAATGGGTGTCCAAAAATATCAAGATCACTTTTTAGGCTCGGAAGCGGAACTAATCCGCTAGTAGTGGTGACTTAGTCCTCCTGTAGATCTCGAGAAATTTGGGACATAATCTTGTAGCCTCAGGTCCGTACTTGCTTTCCTGACAGGTGTCCACACTTGATTCTATAGAAAATGGGGTAAAAAGTATCTCCACGCTTGAATGAGGATTGTGTTGATTTGATTGAATTTGAAGACTTCTTGATCACTTTTCAACACCTATTTTCTTGAAAAATCTGCATAAAAAAGTTTGCAAACACACATGTAAAAGGGGAAAAATGGTTGAGGGTTAGAGAATAGGGGTTTGCCTTGGTCAAACCCCACTTTGGTAATCAAACCCTAAACAATGAAATGACATGAAAAGATAATGATAAATAGATAACATGCAAATTCCATAAACTTACCACACCTTTGATGTTGAAAATCTAAAGATATGCAATGAAGTGCTCCAATGGATTGACTTGATAATGCTTGATTGCTTGAATGCTTGTAAGATTGAATGCTTAGTGAGTTAAAGATATTGTATGAGATTGGGAGATAGGAGATGTAAATTGAGGAGAAAAACCCTTATTTATACTTGATTTTACTAAAATTTCCCAAAAGTAACACATCACAGGCCGACCTCAAGGGTTAGAGGATAAAATCTCGCTAGAAATTTAAAATTATTGAGTTTTGTGCCAAAAAGGACTAAGTCACCCCTATTGGCGACTTAGTCCCACTTAAGAAAATTAAGTGGGTGTTAGGAATTGCAGGGCATTAAATGTTGTCCAATGGGGATATCCTCAAAAACACACTTAAAAATGACCAGAAAGTGCATTAAGGGGTCATTTAAACATGAGAAAGGGTTGAATTAGTGAAGAAAAGTCTAGAAAAGTGTGAAAGTGGGCTACAACACTTTACAACACTTTGAAATAAGACTTGGTAAGTGATAAAAAAGGTTATATTTAAGTGAATTATGATGAAAGGATCCTAGAAAAGTGTGAAAGTGGGTTACAACACTTCACAACACCTTTACAAGACATCCTAGAAGTCTTAATGATTCACAAGGGTCTAAGAACTAATGTGAATGTGTTGACCACATTACAACATTAAATCTAGGCAAATTCAAGCCAAAGTCCACTAGAAAGACTCAAGTGAGCATAAAAATGTCAACTATACAATTTTTGGTGACACAAGATGATTATTGGTTTAGAGGATGAATGGTATTGTGTTATGATGTACTAATGATCATGAGTTAGAGTTTTAAAATGATACAGGTACTCTTGGGAGAAAGATATATTCACCGAAGCATATGATTTTATTTTGAGAAGATGTTAGATCATGATGTCATGGTAGATGTTCCTAATTCTATAGTTGGATCTTTGATAGTGGTCTAGTTACTTCTCTTTGGTTTTGATTATTAATAATTTTCTTGGAGCTTCATGATTTTTCAAATTTCATTTGAAATTGGCATGGATTGATTGGTGGATGCTCCAAAATATTAGAGAGACATGGGTGAGGTTGGATATCTCTTGTACTTACAAATATGTGTTGGAGTGAACATTTGTTATGGATTTTTTTAATAAAAATTAGGAGCCTACACTTGGATACGTACAAGAATCCATTATGGACTTGATGAGAAGGTTTCCCTTTATTATAGTATTTTATTTCTTATTGTTGTATGTATAGGAAATTATATCCCACTCTTGGTCTACTCAATACGTGAATGATTTGAGAGGTGTTTCCCACCTATTTATTAGATGTATTTTTAATTTGTATATTGTTTAATCATATACATTAGTCTTGGGATTTTTGAGTTCTAAAGGATAGTTGAAAGTAGATGCATGGTTTTATGGATTTTCTTTGTTCTCCTTGTTTTGGCCTTGAACTATGGAACTAGTTCTAAGGAATTCATTGAAGAGGTACAATAAATAGTTTGTGGCTTTGGGAATATTCACTTTGTTGTGGGAATAATTAGTTTGTTTGATCTACCTTTGGTATGAGGGGTTTACATTTCTTTTTCATGTTTTCAATTTCTTTTGAATGGTTAGATGTTGGTATCCTTTTAGTTTGGAAATGTTTGAGGATATTTTCGTTTACAAAAATTGACAAATGATAAGTGTTGATACAAGGACATGGATTGATTTGAAAGTTCTCTCCTTCTTGAAGGTTCTTATGTCTATGAATTTGAGGTTTTTATGGAGTCAAGTGCTATTATTTATGCTTCATTGCTGTTGACAATAGTTTGGTATGTCCCTAATATATTTCTTCTTCGGCTTATAGGACTTGGGAGATATATTTGGATATTGGTAGTGAGAGATGTTTCATGCATATCATTGTATTTTTTCTTAAGATTATGTGTTAGAGGAGTTATCCATATCCTCTATGTGAGTGCTATAGGTAGAATTAGCATGTCTTGATCTATTTTTAGATTTTACATTACCTATGTAGTGGGAGTTCTTGGATATGCATGTTCTTTATTGATAAGATGGGGGGCCAAAAAGTGGCCAAATTTTCAAAAATAATTTGATAGGCTATAACACACTCGTGTAATGGCTTGGTGTGATTGAGCCAAAGGCTCGGTCACATCGAGCCTATAACACACTCACGTTATAACGCAAGTGCATTATAGATCATTAAAACAAAAAAAAGCAAGTTACAACTTCATTTTATTCTCACTCTATTTTTTGCTGCCCGCGACCAAGAAACCCTACATTTGCGCGCTCACATTTTGGAAGGAGCTTAACTTTTAATTTCTTCATTGATTTGTTGCAATTTCGTTGCCAGTATGCTGCCACGTCGACGGGGAGGTCAAACAAGTAAGCATTGTTTATTTTTTTTTGTTAATTTGTTGTTAAATAGGTAATTTTAGGTTTTTTTTTTATATTCATTTGTTTAATTTGTAGGAAATGTTAACGAATCTGAAAACCTTCCTCAAAATCTTGAACAACCATAACAAAAAGCACCCAAACAAAATTCTCAACAACCACAACAACAATCTCCTCCACCAATTCCTCAACATCCTCCTGGCACTCAACAAAATTTAATGGGGGTAATTGAAAACAATAAAAAATAGATTGAGGAGTTAATCACGAGGTTGAACAATCCAATAAGTTCAACCATGGAAAGAAGAAAACTTGCGAGTTCACTTCAAGAAATGTTAAAATATGTAGATGCAATGAACAAACAATTAAGTGTTTGGGTAGATAGGAGGCAAGCGACTAGGAATTTTTACGTAGATAAATTATCATATAAAGAAGTAAAAAGATGAAAAAATTACAAATTATGATTTGTGCTCACTATTCACTAACCCACGCACAAATCAAAATCTACCTTAATGCCAAGAGATTTCCTATCTATTGGTGCCACCACCAAGGGATTAGGAACTATTTTTGGGATAAGTGGTACATGGTTTTTGACTATCCACCATGCAACAATTGCAAATTCTCCCAATATTTCTTGAGGAAACTCTACTATTAGTTCATCCTCAATAAAATCTTGAAATATTTTGATGGGGGAATTTCAGGGGAGAAGTGGGGGGTCAGCATAGGATAGACTTGGTGCACGATTGGATCCTTAGAGACAAATAAGATGAGCTCTTGCTAGGCTAGCTCGTGAGCACATCGTTATCCCTTCTATCGTGAAGGAGAGTGCTGAGGTGGACACTTTGCAGTCTATCAGCTCTTTGACCCAGAGTATCATCTAGCATGCTAATCTTGTAGTACAATGCCATCCAAGGGAGTCTTCGAGGGGTAGGCTTCCACCCCATTCTTGTTAGGTTTGCGGGTTGACTTGTACATATGACCCCACAGACACTCAGGAGGCTAGTGTGTAGGATACGTCTGCAGCGAGGAAGATGGCGATGGCAACTGCCATTTTGAATGAGGCTTTCGACATTGATACTTAAATAAATGTTAGCATGTTCATTGAATTGTATTTATTTAATTTCATTTTTGAAATGAAAGATTAACTAATTTAGTTTAATGATTGTAATAAAATTTTAGGTTCACAATGTTGATACTAGATACATCGGCCCTCCACCTATTTATTACTCCACTGCATCTACTGCTGAGCTATGCAACTAGTAAATAATTATAAATTTATTACATGTGAATAACATTGCTATATGAATGCTATTCTAATATTTGATTTTGGATGTTGAATAGGCTAACATTGGAGGTTTCGTGGGAACACCTCCCAATCCCAGTGGAGTTGGATAAACCTTCACGCAGGTAATAGAATAAAGAGTTTAACTAATGAATTGTACTTAATCTAGATTTGTGTAGTTTATATTCATATCGTTGATTACATTGCACTGCACATCTTTCAAACTCAAAGCATTACTTCACATTGCATAACCAATAACTAGATGTTGATAGATGACAAAATTTCAATTACAATATAGTTGTTTAGAAATTCAACATAAGCAGTGATGCAAATACTTCACATAGCATAAGTAATAACTAGGAGCAGTTGCCAATTGCATTTGCTTGTCATGAAATTCCATTCTACCACTTTTTATTGAGGCATTTTTTCAAACAGTTCATTGTGTTGTCTATGCTATGGATGCTTGGAAGAAATATATGAAAGAATAATAAGCAATAACATAGACAAGGCAATGAGTTGTTTGAAAAAATGCCTCGAAGAAATGTGGTCTCATGGTGATTGAGACCCAATTTCTTTAAGGAATTTTTTCAAATAGCTCATTGCCTTTTCTATGCTACCACATTTTCCATACATTTCTACCAAAGCATTTTATCAAACAATTTAGGGTGATCCCACAATAGTGGTTTACAATTTTTGGCCAAACTAGACACTAAAATATATTTTTAAAACTAAATCTTCACTTTTGGGCACCTATAGCGGCTAAACCGTGAGGAATTTGAAGATGATGCAAACTAGAGTTTCGTGACATTTTGTCTGTAGATTCTAAATATATTTTTTTCAAAATTTTTGGAATCAGTTTGCACTTCTTTTTCCATCTCCCTCGAAAACTAGTTTTTTTTTCAAAAAAACAACATTTTTAAAAAGTGGCGCTCACAGGTATAACACATAACTCTCTTTCTCCATGAAGGATAAAATTTTAATTCTTTCGTTTAGATTTTGTAACTCTGATATCTAGTGCTTCCACTTGGTTAGATAGTTTTTTATTGAATATTTTTTTTTTAATCACGTTTCAAAGTCAAACCAATTACAATTTAGACATAGCGTGACTGTATAACGCGTAACTTTTTTTTGTATGTATTGAAATTCATTTTTTTGTTGGATCAAAATTTCAATATCTGGTGCACTCATATTTTTTAATTTTTTTGATAATCTACTATTTTTTTCCGTGCAGAACATAGAGCTTGATTTTCGATGAAAAATTATGTTTAATAAAACTAAAAAAACAAATACATAATAAAACCAAAACATATTAAAATTATATTTGTTGGATAGCTCGTTCCAAGGACTACTTGATTCCAGTTGGGTTTGTGAATTCTTTGCCATTTTCATCTTCAACCCAAGCTCTGAAGTGCAAAAAATTAGATTTTTTTTGTGTCTGAGGGGGAGAATGAGGGATAAGGGGGGTTCGAACAAACCCCTAGGGGTTTGAGCCAGGGTTCACTCGAACCCTAGTTTGAGCGAACCACCCCTCTATATGCATTTCATTTGGTATTTTGGGCAAGAAACGAGGGGCAAGAATTAAATGGGTTACCTTGAACCAATAGGTTTGTTCGAACCCCTAGAATCAATTTTTTTTCCATGGGGTCATTTTTTGTGAGTTTTCCTTCCTCACTCAAATTGTGAACCACTTTTGTGGGTTTACCCTTCACTTCCTTGCTGCTATGGCTAAAAGCCTAAAGAAGGTGCTTTCCAACAAACTGGATGCTTGGAAAAATCTATCAAAAATAATAGTAAGCAATAATAGCATGAACAAAGTGAGTAGTTTGAAAAGATGCTCGAGAAGAAATGTGGTCTCATGGTGGAATGCCATTCCATCACTGAGATCCATTCCATCACTTTTGAGGCATTTTTTCAAACAACTCAACACCTTTTCTATGCTACCACATTTCCATACATGTCTACTAAAGCATTTTATCAAACAATTCACTTCCTTGCTGTTATGGCTAAAAGCCTAAAAAAAGGTGCTTTCAAAAAAATATGGATTCTTGAAAATGATCTATCAAAGCATAATAGTAAGCAATAACATAGACAAGGCAGTGAGTAGTTTGAAAAAATGCCTCGAAGAAATGTGGTCTCATGGTGATGGAATGCCATTCCATCACCATGAGACCACATTTCTTCAAGGCATTTTTTCAAACTACTCACCGCCTTTTCTATGCTACCACATTTTCCATACATGTCTACCAAAGCACCTCCTCCATAATATGCAAGTGGATACTTAACCATCATCACCCACCTAATCCCTCACTTGCACATTCTAATCCATTGATTACTTAGCCTAATCAAACCCCTTGGTCAACCCCCTAATAAGTACTACCCATGCCCATATGAAATTTTTAATTCCATTTTATTTGTCCAAGGTACTTGGAGGAATTTGTAATTCCTCTCCCATCCCCCAAGGAATTTTTGATTCCTTTTACCATCCCCATGGGGATTATAAGGGAATTTTTAATTCCCTTTTGTCACATCCATTACCTACGGTACCTACCAAGTACTCCCATCTTGTCTCATGCATCCACATGATAAGTGTCATCATCTTGTAGGTTGAGATGCCTAAACCTTGATCTAATCCTTTCCCCAATGTCCACTATCC
This sequence comes from Sequoia sempervirens, assembly GCA_007258455.2. Lineage (NCBI taxonomy): Eukaryota > Viridiplantae > Streptophyta > Pinopsida > Cupressales > Cupressaceae > Sequoia > Sequoia sempervirens. Next base: position 10,084 of record VDFB02170981.1, on the reverse strand, counting down.
TATCCCATCTCCCTTGGCTAAATGACAACACTTAGTCATTTTTGGCATTCATTCACTACATTCACTACACAACCATTCAACCATCTCAAGCACTCAAGATTTCCACTCTCACACCACCATCTTGCATCCATAGCTAAACTTCATCATTTTGCATCCAAATCAAGCAAAAACAAGCTGTTATGCTACTGGAATCAACATAGAGCATACATCCAACAACATCAAAGGGGCAATCTCTCCATCAAGCTCAAAGAGGACTTCAATTTCATGGGTTTCTTGCAAGTTTGAGCTTTATCTTGGCCCTAATCCAAGTGTTTTTTTTGTTTTAATCTTTGCTTGGTTTTATGTTTTCCTTGCATTTTTATTTATTAAAACACTTGGACACACTATCAGCTTCGTTATTCATTAAGGTAGGAAGATCAAAATGGGGGTTAGACTAAAGAAAACTCCAATATAGCACAACCCTTTTCCCTCTTTGTGCTTGCATAGGTTTAGATTTGGGATAAGAAATAACAAGAGTTGACGAAGAAGATTAACATAGAAATTCCCAGACTAACACCTCATCCATATAGTGTAGTCAAGGTTTCAATGTGATGTGTTGTCATTCGTGTGACACGCTTGTGTCCTGGACAATGGCTTTCAATTTCTGATGACAGGTTCTTCTCTATCCGCTCTTTCCTATTTTGTATTTTTTTTTTGTAAATTATATATTTATCTATATAATTATTTATTTAATTAGATTAGGATTTGCATTTCATAGGTTAATCAAATCATATTTTTATCAATCAATCCTCTTTGCAACAAAGAAACATATCCCAAACAACTTGATTCTCCTTCAAAGACATTAGCCAAACATAATGTGTTTGTTGGTTTGTGTTTCAATATTTTTTTGAAAAAAAGGTCGATCCAAATTAATTTAAAGATTAATCTAAAAACCTTTCCTTTTTCCAACAATCTTAAAATAAAACCCAAACAACCTTAAAATAAAACCCATACATTTCATTGACATAATCATCATTATAATCTTCCTAAAAAAAGCACACAATCATTGATCATGAGTGTCAATATTCTACATTGAATAAAATTGCAACTTTTAAAAACAAAATTGTAAATGTAATTGTGATCTAAACACGTACCTTCTCAAAATTTATAAATGCTATTATGTTCAAGCACTAACTACTCAAAATTTAGTTGGCCCAGCCATCACAACAATATTTCAATCTCGAATCTTCAGATATCAAGAATATATAGATTTTTTAAATAAAACCATACTTTAATTTAGGGATCCAAAGCATGATTGAAAAGTGTGCCATATCCTAGCTGCTCTTTTTGACCTGTACAACATGGTGACCTAACAAGGGTTTCTATTTTGTTTCTTGTGTGGTCAGCTTGGGAAAGATGGAAGAAACATCTACTCGCTAAAATATTAGTTTTGGTAACATCGAACAATTAGTAATGTGGGGCACTCGGGGTCTGGCAATCCAAGAATTTCTAATTTGATCACGTGAATACTTTTAACTAACCTGTACGAGGCCAAAGATCGATCTCTCCACGAGGCTAAAAGCCTATGGGACAGAAATGTGTTTTGACGATGGAAAATTCTTTACTTGGACTGCGTGTTTTGACGATCGGTAAGTGTTTTGACAATCCAAAAGTTTTTCGTAGTGCCAGACTTGGGTTTGCATTGTATTTATTTCCACGCTTGCAGCAACGACAATAGATCTCGGAGTCAGCAACATCAATAGATCTCTGTGCTGTTCAAGCAGATTTTTGTTGGTCCTTTGTTTCCAGAAAACATGTCTGGTATTTTGATTGGAGGACTTGTAGGTCTGGGGATCGACAGTGCAATCAAGGAGATCCTTTCTCAAACCAGCGTTGCTGTCCGGTTCAGTAAAGAGTTGGAATCCCTCAACGAGCTTTTAATCAGTCTTCAAGATATTAACTTTGCCATGCACAGTCAGCGATTCGCTCTGAGCTCCGATAAGTTGGACGAGGAACTTATCCCTTCGGCTGTCGATAATTGGCTCAAAAAGCTGGATGAGCTTCTCCAACAAGCAACTGAAATAGTTCAAGAATGCACAATAGCAATACCAACATATGATGTGTTTTCTCGGTATAAAAAGAGCAAAAAAATCAGTCGCACTGTTTCAAACATCAAAGAACACCGAGACAATGCGGCATTGATTGGCATTACGACTCAGCTTGGTCAGTTGAAGAGGCATCTTCAATATTCCAGCAGGGAAATCCTGACAGCAACAAGCTCAGTTGTGCCTACGAGGGAATCCATGAAATTTACAGGGGAGCTGCTTATTGTGGGACAAGATACGGCCTTTAGAAGATTTGAGGAGTTGGTGCAAAATGAGTCTCGGATGGGCGTGGTGGGCATGGGAGGCTCAGGGAAGACTCTCCTCCTAAAAAGATTCTTCAACAGTGACCAGGTACAAAGTCTCTTTGGTAGTGGTTTATTGCTCTGGCTTACTGTTTCACAGACTCTATTTTTTCACTGGACTTAGAAATGATCTTGGTAACCAAATAGCCTTCCAAACAAATGAGGATTTTAATCACCAGTTATGGAGTGAAGATGATATTAAAGTATGGTTGAATAAGAGATTGAGGAAACACAGATTTGCCCTGTTTCTAGATGATGTTTGGGACAGAGGTGCCCACTTGTTGAAGGAGATGGGAGTTCCAGGTTCATCAACTGTCCAACTACAAGAGTTGATGAACAATGATAGCTGGCAATTGTTTCTTTCTCATGCTTTTCCACACAATTCTGGAAAGTTGCCAACAGGCATACAAGAAGAAATAGCTCGGAGCGTTTGCAAGGAGTGCCAGGGACTTCCTTTAGCCATCAAAATAATCGGGAGGGCAATGGCAGGCATCACCCATTCAGAAGAATGGGAAATCATACTAAAGAGGCTGCAGAATGCAGAGGCCATCAAGCAGGTTATGGAGCCGTTGCACGGTCGGCTGCGATTAAGCTATGACGCTTTAGCTGAATTCGACACTTCCTTGCAACAGTGCTTTCTCTACCTAGCTCTCTTCATGGAAGACCGAATCTTGTACACTCCATGTGAAAATTCTATTGCAGTTACTGATTATTAATCTCCTATCTAATACATAGATTATTTGACTCTGAAAATTAATTCTCAGCAAATATCAAAAAATAACACAACTGCAACTTCACCAATAAAAACTCACAGAAATAGAGAAGAAAACATTCACAATAATGAACACAATATTTTTGGACAAATTGTCCGTGGAAAAACCCCGAAGGGAAAACCACTACTGCAGATGAGGAATTATATTAAATTTCAGCAAATTAAGGAATACAAAAACTGCTTGCCTCTTCTTGGCAGAGCTCCGCAATATCCTTCTCCAGAAATTCTTCCCTCAATTTCTCCTGCTGAAATTCCACAGCTGGTATCCCCAACGCTATCACTGTGCCCTTGCTAACACTGCAAGACTATTTGCTCTCACTGCAAATCTACTTGCTATCACTGCAAGTCTACTTGTTGTGTGTTCTCCAATTGCCCATTGATCCCCTTTTATACTTTTCTCATTGGAAAACCAATGGCCATGATTTAATCTCAATCAATGGCTAAGATTAAATAGACTCTAAAAACCCTAACTAACTGGATTCTAGAAGTCTCTAGGAAAATCAATTTATTTAATTACATAATTATCTAGACAACTCAGCCCTTTCTAGAAGTCTCTAGAAAATAATTAAATAATTAAATAAGCACTTATTGGGAATGGAGACACTTGTACAAGCTACATAAAAATCAACACTCCCTCTTAGCGAGGAAGGTGTTCTGCATGACACCCAACCTATCTCTGAAGAAGATGAATTTCGCTTTCCCCAATGCCTTAGTCAAAATGTCTGCTACCTGCTGATCTGTAGGTATATACTGTAGCTGAACAATCCCGCGTTGTACACAATCTCTGATGAAATGATATCTGATGTCTATATGCTTAGACCTATTATGAAACACCGGATTCTCAGACAACTTGATGCAACTCTGATTGTCGCAGTGTATCACCATAGTCTCAACCCTCTGACCAAACAAGGCCACTAGCAACTTCCGAAGCCATATCGCCTCACACGTCGCCATGCTAGCTGCTATGTATTCTGCCTCTGCAGAACTCAAAGCCACAGACTTCTACTTCCTGCTGTACCAAGAGACAACTCCTGATCCCAAGCTAAAGCAACACCTTGAAGTGCTTTTCCTATCCGTTGTACTGCCTGCCCAATCTGCGTCAGTATAGCCTATCAACCTGATACCATCACCCCGAGCATATTTGATTCCATACTCGATTGTACCCGCGCCAAATGCCAGCACGTAGCTGCGCCGTCCGGTACACTCTCTTGACTCGACCATGACGACTAAGAGAGTTTACTTTGCCAGGATATATCTTGCACTTTGAGGTGTTGACCAAATACATGAGAGATCAATCAACTGCTTTTGTATAAGGTGAGGGTCTACATCCTTCTCCACGGATGTGTCTCTACCTTCTTCCAATTCGTGATCATAGGAGTAGACATGGCTCTGCAATCCTCCATCTCGAACCTCCTCAATATTTCGATGTAGTATTTCCCTTGTCCAAGGAAAATCTCTCCATCTGTCTGCCATACCTCCATGCCTAGAAAGTAGTGCATAAGCCCCAAATCCTTCATCTCGTACTCTGCTGCAAGGTCCCTCTTGCTTTCCTCTATGAGCCCTAGTGAACCTGTTAAAAACAAGTCGTCCACATAAAGAACAAGAATGAGAACCTCACCCCCAACCACCAAGTAGTAGAGGTTAGCATCAGCTTCACTCTTCACGAAGCCCATTCCCTTCAAGTATCTATCAATGCGCTCATACTGCATGCAGGAGCTACTTGAGGTCGTTACAAAGCTTTTCTTCGAAATGCACTGCGTGGGTTGCAATGCTTTGCGGAGTGTGCTTCTAAAGCCCTACAGTTTGTTCTATGTATACCTCCTCTTTCAATTCACCATTAAGAAAGCGCCGTCTTGTCCATCGATGGATCTGCCATCCCATCACATTGCTGCAAGAAGATCGCATTTCGTATAAGTATACCTGGCCACTGGAGCAAATGTCTCCTCATAGTCAATTCCCTCCTTCTTAGAGAACCCCTTGGCCACAAACCTTGCCTTGTATTTATCGATGCTACCATCTGCACCGTGCTTGATCTTATAGATCCAGCGTGATCCAACCACTACCCTATCTGTTAGTCTAGGCACAACCTCCCACACATAGTTCTGCACTATTGAGGTATACTCCTCAATCATTTGCATCTTGCCGCTGCAACGTGGAAGCGTCATTAGCTAGAAGGCTCCTTTGTCTACCAAGTGACTAACTAGTGCCACTGGTCATCATGCACATTTTGGTTGTCTCCGCTGTCTACTACTCATCCTAGGAGCTCCCACAAACTCCTGAGTATCCCTTTGTGACTGTTGGTTCTTGCTACCAACTGTAGAGGATGAAGTATCAACCTCCATATCACCCTGATGCATCTCTTGGATTTGCTGCATCTGCTGCTCCATACTCTGCGAATTCTCAACACATGAGCTTGTGCATGTACTAGTAACTGTACTCGAGCTTCGCTGTCCTTGCTCTGGTTGAACGATCCTTGGAGCTTCCACTAACTGCTCACTCTGATCATCTGCTGGCAAATCTCTGGACCTCCTGAATGCCTTGTCCTCCATGAACTTGACATCACGCCTAACTATAGTCCTCCTGGTCCCTGGAATAAATATCCAATATGCCTTTGAGGTTTCACTGTACCCCACAAAGTACCCTCTCTCTACAGTTTGATCTAACTTGGAACGTGTCGCCCCTGGAATGTGACAATATGCCAAACTCCCAAATATCTTGAAGTGGCTGACATCTAGCTTCTTCCCTGAGAACGCCTCCTCTGGTGTCATCTTGCCCAATACCTTATGTGGAACCCTATTTTGTATGTACACTGCTGTACTGCATGCCTCTGCCCATAAGTAACGTGGCATATCCTGGTCATACAGCATAGCCCTTGCCGCCTCTGATATAGACCGATTCTTCCTCTCGGCAACCCCATTCTGTTGTGGGTTGTAAGGAACAGTCCACTCTCTCTTGATTCCTTGCACAGTGCGGAACTCCTAGAACTCTTTCCTTTGTACTCGCCTCCATTTTCTGACCAAATAACCTTTATCTTTCTACCTATTGAATTCTCCACAAGAGCTTTGAACTATTTGAAGCGACTAAAAACCTCATCCTTGGTCTTCAAGAAGTATATCCAAGTCTTCATGGAGAAATCATCAATAAAAGTAACAAAATATTCATATTCTCTGAGAGACTTAAGTGACATTGAGATCACAGCAATAATGCGAGATGTACTAAAGATCAAGAGAACACCCTTGGATCTAGTGTCACTCATGAAGAAGTTGCTTTATGAAACTTCTAACACACATCCTTGCAACATCATCGTATGCATTAGCTCACCTCTGGAACACCACATCCATGACCTCGCGAAGCATTTTAGTGCTCCCATGATGTATATGGCCCATCCTCCTATGCCATGGCTCTCCTTGATCTCTGCAAATTCACTGGCTGCTCATCGATTGCCTTATGAGTGTTAATCAAGCTGCCAGCTTGTAAACCCGGCCGCTCTAACTCTAATAGTTGTGGGTGATTTCCAATCCTTGTGCTTGATTAACACACTTGCCCCCCTAAAGAGTACATTGTAACCTTTATCCTGAAGGACAGATATGGAAATCAAATTCATACCCAAGCCTGGCACATGCAACACATCATGAATGGGAATCCGCTTACCATTCTCCCTCTGAAATAGAACAGTCCCTTTCCCAACTGGATTGAGTATGGACATGTTCCCCATAGAAATCTACATTCTGATGTCCTCCTCCTTATAGCTGGAGAAGTACTCTCTAACTCCTATCATATGAAATGACGCCCCACTATCTATATACCAAACACCCTGTGAGGTTGAGCTAGCCATACAAGCTATGAGAGCGAACTCATCCTCCATTCTGCTAGAGAGCTCATCTGCACTTGCTAAAGCTGCCGTCTGCTTCTTGCCTTTCTTCCTTTGCAGGCAATCATTGACATAGTGGCCAAACTCGTGACAGCCATAGCACTTCACTTTGGATAAATCCTTCTTCTTCTTCTCACCTTGTGAATTTGATCCTTTGCTTGACCCCTTCTTTGCTTTCCCTTTTCCTGCAAGGGCAACGTTCTCTTGTTCCGCCCCACTTTGCTGACTCTTGCTACTGGTCCTACTGACAAGACTTAGTCTAAGCTCCTCCTGAGTGAAGTCACTCCAAAGTCGATCCCAACTCGGCAAGGTGTCTCGTCCATTAATAACTTGAACAAAGACATCCCACTACTTAGTAAACCCATTTAGGGCTATTCGCACTAGCTCGTCATCACCTAGATTATCTCCAACAGTAGCCAACTCATCCTTGACAAGTCTGAGTCTGGTGAGGTAACTTGTCATGTCCTCTCCCTTGTTCATCCGAGTATTCCTCAACTTTTCTCTGAGAATTAGCTTCCGGTTAGTGGTAGCATTCTGGTACAGATTCAGAATGGCATCCCACATCTTCTTCGCTGTATCTAACTCTGCGACATGTGGAACAATATGATCCTTGACACCATCAAGAATCATCCTCCTCGCCTTGGCATCTTCCTTCTTATATGCTAAGAGCTGTGCTGGATCTGTAGGTACAGGTACAACACTAGTCACATATTCCTTGATCCCATTCTCTTCCAGCAACAAAGAAATTATGGCTTTCCAGACACCAAAATTTGAGGCTCCATCTAATTTGTCCTGATCTCTTAAACCTGCTGAGGCCATCTCAAAAGATAAAAGAAAACAAATAATAATAATTCTGAAGAGGCAGGATCTTTCCTTCCTTTGTTAAGCCTTATCTGCCCTCAGATCAGCTCTGATACCATGTGAAAATTCTATTGCAGTTACTGATTATTAATCTCCTATCTAATACATAGATTATTTGACTCTGAAAATTAATTCTCAGCAAATATCGAAAAATAACACAACCGCAACTTCACCAATAAAAACTCACAAGAATAGAGAATATTAATGACCATAACTACCATCAGCATGAGGAATTATATTAAACTTTAGCAAATTAAGGAATACAAAACTGCTTGCCTCTTACTGGCAGAGCTCCGGCAATATTCTTCTCCGGAAATTCTTCCCTCAATTTCTCCTGCTGAAATTCCACAGCTGCTATCCCCAACGCTATCACTGCGCCCTTGCTAACACCGCAAGACTATTTGCTCTCACTGCAATTCTACTTGCTATCACTGCAAGTCTACTTGTTGTGTGTTCTCCAATTGCCCATTGATCCCCTTTTATACTTTTCTCATTGGAAAACCAATGGCCATGATTTAATCTCAATCAATGGCTAAGATTAAATAGACTCTAAAAACCCTAACTAACTGGATTCTAGAAGTCTCTAGGAAAATCAATTTATTTAATTACATAATTATCTAGACAACTCAGCCCTTTCTAGAAGTCTCTAGAAAATAATTAAATAAGCACTTCTTGGGAATGGAGACACCTGTCCAAGCTACATAAAAATCAACACTCCACGTGTGAGCACGTTATGGATTGGAGAAGGGTTGGTGGCAGGGCATTATCCATTCAAAATTGCATCTAGTTATGTAAATATATTAGCCGACCGCTGTCTCGTTGAAGCAGTTTGGAAAGATGTAGATGGGAGTGTGGTCTGTTTCAGGATACATGATGTTCTCCTTGATTTGGTCAGACATATTTCTGGAAGAGAAGAGAACTGCTTGTTTCAGGCGGGCAGAGGTCTAGAGCAGTTTCCAGCCGACGACTGCTCTAGATGTACCAGAATGTCGTTGATGGAGAATAGGCTGACTAGTGTAGCTGATACATTCAGAGGCCCTCGTATCCGCTCTTTGTTACTTCGGGAGAATCGTTACTTAAGAGAAATTCCAAAACAGGTAATGAGGAGTATGTCGTCTCTCCGGGTCCTGGATTTGCCACAGACGTCCATCCTATCATTTCCTGAAACCTTGGGATGCTTGAAACATTTGGTTTGCCTGAATCTACAGAGTACCCCCATCAAGAGACTGCCTAATTCTATTACTGCTCTTAAGAATCTCCAGATACTCAATCTCGGTGGATCTGGAATTAGGGAACTGCCATCCAAAATTGATAAGCTTAGCTCTCTGAGAATCCTAGACATTCTCGATTGTAAATATTTACAGTGTATACCATATAGAATCTCAAAGCTCACGTCTCTGGAGCACTTTGGTGCAGTTGGTGCAGCAAATGCATGGATAAGATTCAGTCCTAATAAGATCAGAAGAAATCCGCCCTCAATAAATGATTTGGGCAATTTAATACAACTCAAAAGTTTGAAGCTTGAAAACGGCGAGGAAACAATTAAGGAAGGAACATTAGCAAGAATGAAACAAATGGAATCTTCGTACTTGAGTCTAGCAAAGATGGAAAGCTTACCACATGACATAATTGCATTGTCAAAACTGAGGAAGCTCTGGTTAAGGTGCCCTCAACTATGCAAAGTGGAAGTTACATTTAGTCGATTTCAATATTTGAACTACATTGAATTCAGCAATTGTAAAATGTTAACACAATTACCTGACTTGCATAAGATTGCGAGTCTTACCCAACTACATATCATTGCTTGCTGCAACCTAAAGATGTTACCCAAAGAATTTGGTGAGAGGGGAGCATTTCCGAAGCTGGAGGTGTTTTCTTTGGTTCAACTACGCAAACTACAAGAGTTGCCGGCGGTGGAGGAAGGAGCCATGTTTTCACTTACAACCTTGATACTAATGCAGTGTAAGGCATTGAAGATGCTTCCAGAGAGTTATTTGAATCTTCAGGGACTACAGAAAATAAGAGTATATGGTTGCTCAATGGTTCAACAACACTTAATCCAGACCAACACAAAGGTGCAAATCGTAACAATTTCTACCTCAGACACAGAAGCATTGCTGCTGCGGTTCGAAGAAATGATTGAGAGAAGAGAATGTAGGCAAAACGGTGAATTTTGGACAAGCTATGTCTTTGA
>VDFB02170978.1:0-11319 GCA_007258455.2 Sequoia sempervirens | reverse complement strand
TGTGGAAGAAGTAGAGGGCATTAGAGAGATGTTCAAGGCAATGGACACAAATAGCAATGGTTCAATATCCTTTGAGTTTAAGACAGGTCTTCATAAGTCTGGCTCACATTTAACGGAGCAAGAAGTCCAGCTGCTAATGGATTCTGTGAGTCATTTCTATATTTTTTGCAAGCTGAATCAACAAATTTGCATGTAATGGTAATTAAATGTGGTAGATGGTAAGCTCCTTAGGATATGTATTGAAGGCTGAACATGGATGCAATGGTATGGCAATGAAGTATCTGCTACATGGATCCAAAAATTTCCGTTTTCCTGTTTGGGGTTTAAGTGGTATACATATAGACAAATACAACCTTTTTCTTATCCTTTGATTGAAATAAAAATTTCTGTCAGTTTACCTGTTAAAAAATGTACTAAGACAATGAAGAAACAACATTGTATTGCCTCTCCAATACAGTAACTCACTTTTGGTGGTCATTTCTAGTCTAGGTGCAGGACCATTTATGTAAATTTGATGTTATGTGCAATAGGAAATTGGAATATTTGGAAGCGAACTTTGGAAACCACAAATTATAATATCAGATGCATATTATTGCATATTCGTAATAATGAGTTGATGTCTATATAAATACTTGTCAAGGAAAGACTAAACAGTGCTAGTACTAACAGCTGCAACAATTCTGGTGTAACAATGGCTGGTGGGTTTTTGCATGTTGTGGGTGTTTCCCAAGAAAGAGCAGGGAGATACCAAGGTCGTGCAACTATCTATGTGATGGCGGCATCCATAATCGCTACTGTTGGGGGCTCCATATTTGGCTATGATATTGGTATATCCGGTAAGTACGAGATCTGTTTACAAGATAGTATTTTTTTGGTACAACAACATGAATTTGAGCCATTATATTTGTTTACATATGTTTTTTTCGGTCTTCAATTTTTTTTAATCTTCAAGGCTTCGACAAACATTTAAACTATTTCAGAATTGAGTCAAATCTTATTTATACAGACATGAACTATATAGTGATGAGCTTTTTAATCATGGATTGCCATGATTGCATATGCTGAAGCATAGACAAGGCATGTGAATTGTTAAACAGAATGCCTCAAAGTAACGTGTTCTCATGGAATGTCATGATTGCAGGATATTCACAAAATAGATTGACACTCACCTGGTAGACATGTATGTAAAATGTGGAAGAACAGACAAGGCATGTGGACGGTGACAACATGCCTCTAAGACATGGGGTCACATGGACTACAATGGTTGCAAGATTGCAGGATATGCACGAAATGGATTTGTTGAAAAGGCTTTAGAAACTTTCAAGAAAATGCAATGCGGGTGTAAAGCCAAATTCCACAGCCTTTGCCAGCATCCTCCTTGCCTGTGTCATAATGAGAGCTTTGGAATAGGGCATGGACATCCATCAAAGCATAATGGAAAGAGGAATTTTGTCAATATTATTGTTAGAAATGATGTGGTAGACACGTATACAAAATATGGAAGAATAGACAAAGTACGTGAACTGTAGGACATAATGCCTAAAAGAGATAAAGGATAAAGGAGCTTTGTCAGATGTAATAGGAAATATACATATACATTTTTTTTACCTTGTACTTTAGTTATTGTGAAACATAGAAAGATACTATTAAAAAAAAATTTCAGAGAGAAATTATAGTGTAAATTCTAATCATCATGTCGTATTCTTCATATTAAATATTTAGATATCAAAATTAGAGTTTCACATATACTTTCAAGACACGTATGTACACATGCAGCCAACTTTACATTCGACACTCTTATTTTGAAAATCATGTGTGCTCATCATACATAACAAGGGATTGCATATAGTCAGGGATTTATCATGAAAGCTTAGACTAATCCTTGGCCCATTTGTGTTAATTCTATTCACCATCTTGTCTCTCAACCAATGGGGGACACCCAATTGCTCTATACGAAGGAGGACATTCCATGGAAGATGGCAGTGATAGTTGGACAATCAATTAGATACCCATTTATGCATATTATGTGACATCTTGCTCACCTGCATCAAAAAAGTTATTAGCTTTCACATTTTTATACCAAAAGATATATGTTGTCAAACATTTTAAAAAACCACATATATGCTACCAAATTTTAACCAAATGAATGTTATCAAAGTTTTTAAAATTGACTTACAAATTATGAACTTTTGATAAAGGGTATTGAAATTATGTGCAAATGGTTCATTATTTCTTCAATAATGTTGTATATGCAAATTGTATCAAACATATAATTAACAATAGTGAACATGTATCAAACATATAATTAACCATAGTGAACATACTCTTTAGAACATCACTAAGAGAACTCTTATAGATAGGTTTATAAGGTTTCCTGGATGGTCAAATTTAATCATACAACTAAAGTATTTCAAAATTAATAAGAAGTTCAAGTACCCTTCAATCCTAATACATATAATTTTTCATCAATAAATATTAACTCTTATATCCTTACCTTAACCTTGAGCTTTGTCATAGAATACTTAGATATCACCTACTGATCATATAGACTTCATATCTACATAGGACCTCATCCTAATGCAAATATATAGAATGGTTCCTCATACCCTCTATCAACCTCATCAAAGACCAAACCATTCAAGTATTATAAAATCCTACCAAATCATCGAAACTACCAAAAAAGGTGACTAGATCTTTGGAAAAGCTAGCACAATGATCAAGATTTATAGTCATGCAAGTAATCTATACAATCTCCCTACATATCTAACTAGTAGAAGGTTTATCTTATAATACTTAAAGAAATTTTGACATTATATGTACTCAATTTTGCAATGAAAAGGGAAAGACATCCTTTTATAAACTCTCATATATTAATAATGGAATTGTCATACAAAAGAGAAAATATATAAAATTTAGAGAAATCAAATTTAGAGAATTACAATTGGATATCATAAAAAGTCAATGGAACTAATGGCCTAGACATTGTTCTCTTTAGTTGGCTTTAGCCATATGAAACATTTTATAATTAACTCACCAACTACTACCTAGATTTAAAAAATTGATAGCAAGACAAATTTAAGAATTTGCATAGAGAACACAATATGGTAGCTTGTTGGAAATAATAAAAGTAGGTTAGACACAAAAAAGAACTAAGAAATTACAGGTAAAGATCCCAAGGATTTCAAATGTCAATGTGGGCAATGATTGTAAAATTCACAACTAGATTTGTATGAATATTAAACTTTAGTAACATCATATTTAACTATTTTTCTTTCATATGAATATAAATTTTGACTTAAATAGATAATATTAGATATGTTCAAAATAAATTAAAGGCTTCTAGAAGCCATAGTTTGTCATTCATATTAGACATGTTCCCATGAATGGATTTGAATTGATACATAGTTGCTTGTTTTATGCATTTGATATAACTTAACTCTAGTACATCAGAAATAAAATAAGTTTATACATAGATCATGATTCACCATAATAGTTTTCCATATCCCTCAGTTCAACTAATTGGAAATTGACAAACATTTTAGTTATGTTTGTAACATTCAAAATAAAATTATGTCATTCCTAAGTCTTAAAAATGCTTCTACTACACAACTAAACTTGAGTGTGATGACACTATCCTATGTGTTCTCAATAAAATCGTGTGCTTGCAATAGTATCTTGCATGCTTCCAAACTCTATGTTGTCAACCATGTCAAGATTACGTTCATTGTATTGGGTATGATCCTTGTCCTGTTCATTTTCCCTATCAAGATCATCAAACCAATTTCGACGCTTAAGATTTCGTGGCATTTGTGGAAACTTAGGTGTTTTGCTAGAGATACTCAGCCTTATCCTCACATTCATGCACTCAATCAAGTCTTTTTGTCGGTGAAGAGTGTGACCAAATCCATCTTGTATAGGGCGAAATGGATGCACACTTGGATGGTCCAATCTGAGGTGCAATGAGACATGTCTACTTTTGACCTTGTTTGATAAGTCCTTTAAAATCTTCTCAAAGAAAGTAAGTATTTCCAAATCAGATGTGTGAGTCAAAATTCCTTGAAACATGTCTATTAGTTGCAACTTATTTTCTATTGCTGCATCTCCATCTCTGTTGTCAATAGTCTACAAACAAAAATAGAAATATTTTAAAAATTACTAATCAAACTAACATGAATTGGAATGAGAAAAATGTGGTTATAATGTCACCTGTCTATGTACAGAATAATCCTTCAAGAGATGGAATTTTTCATTACCTCTAATCCCATCAAATTCATCAACTTTGTACATTGACATTGCAACACATTTTAAACACATTTTTTTGCAAAGAATGATAACCAATAGAATAAAAGAATTATTTTTTTCAACTACCAAATGATTAGAGACACTGGCAGTGCATCCATCTTCTATATAATGAACTGTATTAGCAATATTATCAAGGTCTTCATGCAAGTTGTTAGATAGATGTTGTCTCTCCCTCATCAAGTTCACTTTGATCACATGCTTGCACATGTATCCTTATATTGAGAAGTTGCAAGAGCATTATATCGTGTGATCCCACACAGTGCTATTTGCACTTTTGCCAAACTAGACACCGAATTAGTTTTTTACAATTTTCAAGACAGACCTATAGTGGCTAAACCAGAAGAATTTTGAAACATGATGAAACCAAAGTCTCATCAATAGATTTTCTTAAGGATTCTCAAAAACATTTTTTTTCAAATTTTTGGAATAAGATTGCACTTCTTTTTTCATACATCTCCACAATAAAATGCTTATATTTTTCAAAAATAACATTTTGGTAAAAGTGACAATTACCATCAGAGGTATAACTTTTTCCATGAAGGAAAAAAATTCTAATTTCTTCAAATTAGATTTAGAATAACTTGATATCATAGGTAGCCTAGTAATTGGTTAGACAATAGTTTTTCTTCTTTAATCAAGTTTTCAAAGTCAAACTAATAATGATTTGTATATAGCAATGCAAGCCAGATATAATGCATAACTTTTTCTTTTGTATATATCTAAATTCAAGTTTCTTTTGTTGATCAGCGGACTTCAATATCTCAGCACCTCATATTTTTCTCAATTTTGTTTTGAAGATAACCGCTATTTTTCCATAATATCAAAAAGTAACAAGAGGCCTCTTCACTGAAGAAAACTCCATATATGTTTAATAAACCAAAAAAAAATAAATGGCCATACACAAAACCAAAACATACAAAAAATTATGTTGACAGTGAACCCGCCAGGGATAGGTTCAAACCTAGTGTTCTCCTTTCAACCCCCCTCTTATAAGGGAAGGTTTGACAGGTTTTGCATAGAACCAGGTTCTAGCGGCAATGGGTTCCAAGAGAACTGGCCAGGCTTCTACCCAAAAATATTTATTTTATTTTGCCATGCATTCATTTTCTGTGATTTTTCCTTCCTCACTTCAATTGTAAACCACTATTGTGGCTTCACTGATCAGGTGAGGATCTATACACCTCATATCAAAAATAAGGATTGCTTTCACTTGTCACCCATGCTATGCGATCATCGATGTCATTGAATGTAACATGGTCATCTAGAATTTGCAAGGCTCAAGCCCAAGATGTGTTTTCAATCTTCTCAATATCAAAGTTCCCATAGAAACCACATTTCTTGCTAACTTGCATCCACCAATAATAAACATAAACATGTGTTGTTAGTTGATGTACCAACCAATCAACACGAATCAGCTTTTTTCAAGAATCGTCTCTTTAGGTGTGAGTGGTAGGACTTTATGGCACCAATTGTCTCTTGCCTTGCATGCTTTAGTGTATGGAAACATCTAGCCCACATACTCATTCTGTTAGACCACCATCCCTTAAAATATTCAATGAATGAGGATTGTGTATATTTAAAGTCTTCAATAAATTTGTGAACCTCATTCCTTGTAGAATCCTCATATATTGAACAATGCATGATATATCCAAGTCTATCAAACATCTCTCATCTTTCTACATTATCTTTGAATTTTGTGATCAAGTTCTTCAACCACGCACGTCTAACATGCCAAGAGAATATATATACACCACACTAAAACACTTCTCTTCATCATGAATAATTTTACTCAATATTTAATATTCTTACATGCGATGTATTAAAATATTTACAAAAAAATACAAAGTTTTAATGAAAATTATAGCACTTGATAGCTTTGATCTCAGTAGCTACATCATCCACCATGAATGCGTTTAGTTTCCATTCAATATTCTTCAAGTTCAAAAAAATTGGAGAAGAATGTGCATCCAATATGCAATATCATATGCACGAGACCTGGACATAATGACCCATGCCATAGGCACCCCCATATGCTTTGATTCGAACACAATAATTGTATACAATTGAAATTGTCGTATGACATAAGGTACAATGTATGAATACTATTTTTTATTTGATTGTAAACATTTTCAATTCAAATCTACTAAGGAATACACAACATATCTTCATTGCGTTAGTACCAAATGTAGATCCATGGCCAATATTTTGTTGTGGCCATATTGAAGCATCCAGTCAAGTTACTCTGGTAATCGAATTCCCAAAAAAAATGGGATTTTCCCATCTCCATCAACAACAATGGCACTATACTCTTGATATGCAAACCACTTTTTAGGGTTTACAAAACCCATTGTTGCACAGAAAGAGCATCATTACTATCAAACATGTAGCTTGATGTCTTAATTTTATGATCAATATTTGCAACATTTGTCATCCATGGTAAGAAAATCATCCCTAGAAGATTAACCCTCAAACATGGTCATGTTCTCATGCACCATTTGCTTATTTTTTTTATGCACTGCATCTACAAGCATGCCAATCAATAATAATGACTCCACCCATTGATGCAATTGTTTGCTAATATATGCTGCAAAGAAGGACCTTGTTCCCAAAAATTCATTTATTTGACCGTGACAAGGTATGCCTTCATTGTCCACATGTTCAACCTGGTGGTACCATATCAAAACATGGTTTGGCCTATGGACCATGATTCGTATGCTAAAATGAAAGGTACAACCATGTTGTGTATGTTTACGACCAGGTCTACTACCTTTCCTCGATTTAGGAACCAAGGAAGGATCAAAAGGTGCTACATATTTTTCCCTATAGTCATTTGGTCCATACACACACCAATACCATGTAAATAATAAATAATCTTCAAACTATTAATAAATATAATTGATCAATTATTAGAGACAATATTGCACTCCACAATAGTAAGTATAAACATTTGTAGTTAGCATATGATTCTTACATGTTGTATTTCAAATGACTATTAATCCTAGTTTTTGTATTAAAAGTGGGTTTCCTTTCGTGACTCTTGTAAAACTGAGTTGGGTAGGAGTCCCTTGAACTCTCTCCCTCAATAAAGTCATTTAATCTATCATCCTCAATCCAAGTTGAAAGCAACTGTGAACCTTTAAATTATTGACATGTCTCCCATGATAGGTCTTTGTAGGAGAACTTCCCCTAGGGGGTGTTGAACATCTTTGTGCATGATGCGAGACCAATCAATGTCCATCTAGTAGACAAAAAAGTGTTAGAATCTATCTAAAAATGTGCACACATGATATAACACACTTGGTAGAAATTATTGACATGTTTGGTAACCATTCAAAACATGCAGAGGTTAAATTATTTCAATTATTCCCATTGTTAAAATTAGAGGTAAAGATCCTAAATATATCAAATGTTGATGTTGGAAATGATTATAAAAGTGAAATCAATAATGAATATTAATATGATATGATTTGGTTAATTTCAATATAAAAAATACACAATAGGATTTGTATTCATAGATATTAAACTTTAGTAACATGTCATAAAATGACTTTTCTTATCAACATGAGTTATAATTCTTTCATAGCAGCTAGTAAGAGTACCAACGTTTCCATAATATAACAATAAAGCTAGGTTACTATCATAATTAGGCTAGATGCTCACTCAAATTTATATGCATTGTCATTATTCCATCATATAGAACTACAATAGGATGAAAGGATACTCTTGAGAAATCATTAAATCCATAAACATTTAGGATAGTTATTGTTATTAAGGATGCTATAAATCTTGTAGGATGGTCATGTGCCTATATAGTCTTATTAAGGTTAGCATAATCAACAACAATAACAATAATATGTTCTACGTAGAATTTCATTAGGTACTAAATTATGAAGGTTTCCACCTTGTTGTTAGGCATCAATTAGAAGTCAACGAAAAAAAATAGAGGACTATTTCATAAATGCTAGTATCAAGAGTCCTAAGATCATTTCATGTAAAACTCTACCATTTTGCTCTTATAGGATAGTAATCACCAGTTGGCTAGTCTTGAATCACTTAATAGGATTTTCATGATAATTTAACATCACTTAAAAATTGTCATAAAATACATCTAGTATCACTAAGATAGCATTATTGTAAAGTCAAAATATTGTCATGCATAACAAATGCAATTGTCCTTGTTTGATTTTATTGAGTGTGAAATTACAAACTAGCCCTTTTTTAGATGATAAGGCCCTCATATTACTAATGAAGGATGCCAAGGCATAGTAATATTCATGATAGCAATATCATAATTTGACACGCTGTGGAAAATACCTCCTACTTATCAATATTCATGATTGTTATGTATCTTAGAGCATAGAATTGTAGCTCATTTTCTCATTAATTTCTATAAAACCACCCTAAATAATATTACAAGAAAGGAAGGAAGTTGGGTTGTTAGAAAATACTATAATACTACAATGGATAGTCATTTCCTTCTAAGGAAGTCCCAGAGTCACATGGCATTAATGAAATCTATGAGAAAATTATGATAAAATTTGGAAGACTTACAAATGAGGATAATTACATGAGTGATGAAAATCATTGTATTAGAAAGACAATGAAGGGAATCCATTCAATGATTCTTAATGTCTTAGCCTTATATAGACTACACAATACAATATCCCAAGTATATTGTATAACCATAATCATAATAGACACAACTACTCATATGGTCATGACAATCATCACTATCCTTAATCTTAGAAATAATATTATGGTATGTTGTGTTATATGTGTCTTCTCAAGTAAAAAGCATCATGGTAACCAATAATATTCAAGAAGTATACAAATTATTATGTAACTACTATAATGTATATTGTATAACAATTTTGTATCTCTTCAAAATTATTGAAGGTATTTATACCATGTATATAAAATCAAATTTTTAGAAATTGAAGAGATACAAGACAAAGTTGTATTGCACTCCTAACACTTCATCAAAGGAATATTGATGGGTGCATGATTCAATTAAGTTAATGATGATGATCTAGTATCTCAATATGAACCTTGTAGATCAAGCTAAGGATCTTTTGGGAATTGTATGTCTTGAATAAGCCTCTCAAGACAATTAACCTTGTCTTGTAGGATGTATAACAGGTTGTCCCAATTGGGAATTTGTTTTGTAATGATCTAATTTTAAGTTTTCAATGCTCCATTTTGTTCCACAAATTTAATAATATCCTCCTGAAGTAGGAAAAACACAGAGCTCACCAATAGCCTTTTGCAAATCATTGTTAGTTTCCATCGAATAAAAAATTTGGTCACATCCCCATAAAATGATGCTCTTTTTTTTCAACACTCATATCCTGCTGTAATTTGGACTAGGGTGATGATATGAAAATAAATTAAACACTATGTTTGTATTTTGTGTATGTGCATATGAATGTATGTGTGGATATTGATTTTGCAATTTAAGATATTGTGATTTCAATATATTTCGTGAATTAATAGAAATGAATGTGTTGTGTTGAATTAAGAATCTAACCCTATTTTGTGTGAAATTTCACAAGGTACACTGTTTTGAACACCACAACAATGGTGCAAGATGAAACAAAATTCTAGGCTCTTGTTGCAAACATGCTATTGCCAAACTTCAAATCTTGTATCCCATGTGTGGGTCAATAGCATGGCCCATTACTAGTAAAGTTTGTAAGTGTTATGGTGTTCCTCTGTGTCATAGCATTTATGTTTCATTTGCTAACTTTTAGCGGAGGTAAATCCTTGGGAGGATGTCTTAGCCTCAGGTATAGAAATCTTGCTATACATTAGTCTTTATTATTATTGTACAATCAAAGTTCAAAATAATGTTAATTTTATCAAGCATTATTAAATACCTGAAAATTATTTTTCTAGTTATATATATATATATAAATAAGAATTACTAATTTTTATTCATATGGGAATACCACAAATTATTCATAATTATTTGATTTATGAAACATTTCTAGAGAACCAAAGCTTATTGAAAATCTTATAGCTACAAATTAAAATGAAAAAAAAAGTATATATAAGTGTTAATCATTCTTGGTTTAAAACCATAAACAAAGTATGACATCTTGGAAAAGAACTAAAATTACTGCGTGGACTTAGCATAGCAAATAAACGAAGAGCCAACCGACTTCCAAACTGCAATTACAACTGTAAATTAAAAGAAAAAAAAGTAGATAATTTTAAAATTGCAAAAGATTGGTGAAAAGGATCATAAACCTTTTGACAACGCTCAGTCAATATGGGTCATGGAAAAAATAGTGCGTTTGGGATTGACAATGCGAAGTTTCAATAGATAAAATAGTGGCCAAAATTTTGATGCAGGAAACAGGGGTAATTGGAGCAACAATAAATCAACAATACATCCTTCACGGTGGTTGGATGCAACAATACATAAAAACGGAAAAAGCAAAAAAAAAAAAGGGCAATGGGAAAGGGCTCTCGACAAAAGTTAAAACGACATGGGATATTGGAAGAATGACCGGTTAAGAGGGGGCCCACAACACGTCCACACTAAGTAGTCAAAGCTTAGTGTGTGACATTTAAGCCAGGAAAATAAGTTGTTATTGTATTAGCATGCTACCATAAGCAAACTAGGATAGCAAAAGACCTACAGGAAGAATTTCTTGGGAAATGTAAGGGATTCAAAAATTTCCCTTGTTTAAGTGATAGCCAAGGCTTAAATTTGACGGTCGACCCTGCCTATCAAGCAATTTTTTGTGATAGTCATTTATTTGAAGTTTCCTTTCAAATATTAAAGATTATCTATTTTAAGAAAAATATATGTAGATTGAAAAAATATATATAGGAATAATTACTTACATGGAAATTTTGACAGTTTAACTAAATTTTTTCCTTTCAAGTGATATAATCTTCCTAAAATTTTAATTGTATTTTATAGGTAATATGACTAAATACAACCATACGACCATCAAATTTAAGCCCTGATAGCCCATATATTTTCCCTTGTTAAGTGATAGCTCATAT
>VDFB02170977.1:0-29119 GCA_007258455.2 Sequoia sempervirens | reverse complement strand
AACAAGATTAGAAATGGACCCAGTTGATTGGATTTGCAAAACCCTGATGTTTGATCGAAAAAGCAGCCAACCCTAGATTTTGAACTTTTTTGAAAAAAAGTTGCGATATGGGTTTTCTTCAGAAGACTGATTGGAAAGGACCTAGATGGTTGAAATTTGAATGCACTGAGGTTTTCATTGACATGCAAAATAAAAGCACTTGCTGCAACTCGATGAAGTTCTTGAAAAATTCTTCAAAAGATTAAGGAAAAAAGACCCAAATGATTGAAAAAAGGAAAGCCTTGGCCTTCTGCTTGAAAAATTTGATCTTCTGGAACAAAAAGCTTGAAAAAGCAAGGGTTTATGCTTGCTGGTTTGAAAAAATCTAATGTAAAACCAGCAAGGATGGATTCTTGAATCACCAAAAATCTTCAAACTTGCTGCTCCAACTTTCTCCTCTGGATGCTACCTGCAAAAATAATGAAAAATACATGAAAGAATGATGTTAAATAGACTTAGGGTTTGATTTAGGTTTTGCTTTCTTTTTGCTTTTATTTTCAAAACCCTAAATCTCAATCTCTTTGAATTTGGACGCCATCTTTCTCCTCTTGCAATTTTTTGAAAATTTGAAAACTTCGAAAAAATATTCTAAGTCATGAACATTTGGGCGCCTTTCTTCAACAGGGGCGCCCACTTCTTCCAGTGTTAGTCAAAATTTTAACATTTTCAACTTTTCTTCATTTTGACATGCTACTTCGCCTCTGATTTCCTGTTGACAGATTAACCCGATAGGCGAGCTGAATGGTTCACGGCGGAGCCTAACTGAAACTGAGAAAGAAGTCTTAGAGGCATCTCTGGCGAACGACTTCATCTTGACCTCCGAATTCATGGGAGCCTTTTCCTTCCAGGGGTGCCCATTTCTCCCAGAGCCATTTTTCTGATCTTCAAATTTCTTCATTAAATCCTCTTCTACAGAAGATCTTGTTGGATCTGGAGCTCCGGGCGTCGGATTGACTGGATATTATACTCATCACGAAGCTGACGAAGAATGAAGAGGGGTCTTCTGGAATGAACTTTGTCCAAAAGTGAGTTTAAGGCTTCCAAAAGTTTGGGCGCCCTTCTTGACTGGGGGCGCCCACTTTACCTAGACTTAGATTTATTTTTTGATTTTTGTGTTTGCTTTTGAATTTTGGTTCTCAGCCTTTGTCGGAGCCCTTGTTCAGCTCCTTGTATCTGCGAACTCCGATTGACGTGCTGAATGTTTCGTTTGAAAGCTGGATCAACCGTGAAGAAACTTCGTTAGACGCTTGCCTGCAAATTCATTCATTTAGCTCCTTGAAAACTTGGGTGTCCTTCTTCAACAGGGGTGCCCATTCTTCCCAGACTTAACCATTTTCATAATTTTCAACTACAAGTTTGAAACCTTCACTCTGAACCTTTGTCTTTGATTTGAATTTGCCGGAATACGACCAGTTGAAAATGCTGACGAAGAAAGGCATCGTGAAGTTGGGCGGAATCTGAAAAGATTGAGCATACTTTTGGATCATGGCTGTTGAATTTACCCCTCCAAAAAGTTGGGCGCCCTTCTTCAACAGGGGCGCCCAGAATTTCAACACTTAGATTTTGTAATCTTTTCCAAATTCTTCACGTTGACTTCAGTTTGAAACCTCCTGTTTGGCACTGAATTCTAGATGACTGAGTAATCTGATAACTGCACCGCTGAATCCACTACGAAGCTGATAGAAAAGTGAGGAAGTTTGACCTGAGGCTTGAAACCCTAAAACTGACATTTGATGCCCTAAAAAGGTGGGCGCCTTTCTTCAACAGGGGCGCCCAAACTCAGCAGTGTTAGAAAATTTTCATGACTTTTCAACTTTCTTCCTCGTTCCTCGTGCATGTTCATCTTTTCACCCTCTGCTGGAAGTTTAAGTGCTGAAACTGAGGCCTGGAAGTCGGATTGACTTCCATTGATGATCTCAGAGCTCCTTATATGCTTCTGAAAAGCAGAATAGACCCAGTAGGGAAAAACTGATTATTTAAGATTCTGACTGCACCAGCCTGATATGGACGCATTTTGAGCCAATCAAAATCAGTTCGGACCCTGTTGGACCAACTTTCTATTTTTAGAAATTTTTTCCAGTATTTGTTTCGAGAGAAACCCAGAAAAACCCAGAAAACGTTACTAATTTTATAAAATTTCTAAAAATAACAGTTTTCCTAAAATTTAGGGATGAAAAACTGAGATCTGGGTTTTGTAGATTAAGCTGCTCTTAGCAGACCCAGATCATTAGATTTTGAAAATTTAGCATTTTAACCCCTCATGCAAGACCTGCACACCCAAATTTTGACCTTTTTGACTGATTTGACAAGACTTTTACTCATTTCTTCAAAATATCTAAGTGTAACAAAAATTTTAATTTTGGGGTACAACATTGGCTCTGTTTGGGGACCATGGTGGATACTTACGGCATAGGAGAACCATAGAATCTTTGGAGTTTAAGTTTAGACCAGTGCCTTGTCCATTGGGTATCGGAGTTAGCATCATTTCCTAATCACCTATTTTGCAAGACATTCCTTAATCACCTATAATCGGACTTCCTAGGAATCACCTAGTAGTTGGACTTCTCTATTAATCACCTAAAACAAGACACTTAATCACCTAAAACACGACAGGACTGTTACGGAAAGGGGAAACACAACATAACAAAAACATCACGAAAAGGGGAAACACATTACGAAAAACAATGAAAAATAATTACAAGGATGATTTTGAGAACTTACTCCACCCCCGAAGGGACGAAGTGCTTGAGGTACTGCCCGTTGTGTGGTAGAGGGAGGAGACTTCCATCCAAGCGCGAGAGAATATAGGTGTTCTCTCCGGCGGGCTCGTGAATCTTGAAAGGTCCCAACCACAAGGAATCAAATTTTCCATGCATTCCCTTGGGCTCATGTCTCTTATCCCATAAGAGGACTTGATCTCCAACCTCGAAATCTCATTAGCGAGCTTTCTTGTCAAAAATATTCTTCACCCGCTCCTGGTGCTGAGTGATTCTGTCTACTACGTCTTCCCTTTCTTCTTGAAGCTTAGTCAGGTACATGATACGCTTCTGAATAGGGTCTGTGAATTCTCCATCTTCCACTGCGGTCGCCAGCTGCAAGGCGGATAACTCCAATGTGATAGGTATCATTGCTTATGTACCATATAGGAGAATAAAGGGTGAGGTACCAATGGCTTTCTTCGGAGTAATTCTGTCAGCCCAGAGAGCATCATAAAGTTTCTTGTGCCAAGTTCGCTGACTGGAATCAACCAACTTGCGAATGATCGTGACAATGTTCTTGTTTGACGATTCAGCTTGTCCATTACCCTGGGGGTAATAATCCGATGAATGAGATAGTGTAATGCTATGATCAAAACAGAACTCCATTAGCTCCTCTGATGAGAAACATGTTGCATTATTTGTCACAATTTTGCGAGGCACCCCAAAGCGTGTGACAATGTTTTCCTTTAAGAACTCACACACGACCTCAAACGTAGCTCACTTGGTGGGAATGGCTTCAACCCATTTTGTGAAATAATCAGTGGCTGTAAGGACATAAATATGCCCCTTGCTAGAACATGGGTTGATAGGACCAATAAAATCTAGACCCCATTGCTGAAATGGAGCATCTATAACAACTGGCCTGAGAGGAGCGGCTGCTAACTTCGCTTTGCCAACAAATTGCTGACACAACTGACATTTATGTACCCACTCATATGCATCGCGGAACATAGTCGGCCAAAAGAACTGAGCCGCAAGATTTTAAAAGCTATCACCTTTGAAGAAAAGTGACCACCGCATGATTGATTATGGAAAGCTTCCAGTAAGCTCCATTGTTGATCTTTGGTAACACACAACAAGAATGTTCCGTCAAGACCTTGCTTGTACAAAACATTGCTAATGATTACATAATTTTGCACTTTCAGCTTAAGCATTCTCCTTTGTTGCTTGTTTAGGTAATTTGGACAATCACCGTATGTCAGGTAATACCATATCTCAGTGAACAACTCTCCCGAAGACTCGATCAACAAGACCATTGGAAGATCTTCTTTAACTTCAGGTTCAATCTCAGGTATACCTTTGGCTTGGAGTTTCCTATCACCATCTTCCACCATCAACTGACAAAGACCTCTCCCACGGACGAGTTTGGTTGGCTTGATCTCCAAATCATACTCTTGCACCTTCGCGACCCAGTTACCTCTTTTGGAGCCCATCTCTTGTTGAGTTAACACACTTTTCACTGCTGGATCTGTGACATACACAACGGTGTGAGAATTTAGGATATAAAATCTAAAATTCTTTACAGCTCGAACCACCGCATAGGCATTCTTTTCAATTTGAGAGTATCTTGATTCACTATCCTTGAAATTGCAGCTCATGAAAGCTATGGGAGATTCAGTTTCTTCATTTAAATTTTGTGTCAGAATGGCGGACAGAGTATGCTCTGATGCATAACAATAAAGGATAAATTCCTTTTCAAAATCAGGACGGACTAGCACTGGAGCTCGACTGATGGCTTCTTTTATCGCTGCAAACGCCTTCTTTCCTTCTTCCGTCCACTTGAAAACTATCTTCTTCTTCATCATAGCAGATATATCTTTAGTCAACTCAGAAAAATCTAGCACAAATCTTCGTATGAAATTTACCTTACCAAAGAAAGAATGTACCCCTGTTCTGCTTGTTGGAAGAGAAACTTCTAATACCTTTGACCCGGCTTGGGTCAATTCGAGTTCCCTCCTTGGAGACAATGTGGCCAAGCAACTTGCCTTCCGTCACCGCGAAGATAGACTTTTTGGGATTCAGTGATATTTTATGGTATCTACATCTCTCGAAGACTTTCCCTAGATGTGAAAAGTGATCTTGTTGTATCTTCGAGAAAACAGTGAGGTCGTCTAGATAGACAACAATGACTTTATTCTTCAAGTCTCCAAATGCCAAATCCATGGCTCTCTGAAATGTAGCACCGGCGTTGATGAGGCCGAAGGGCATTCTTTCATAGGAAAATGTACCCCAAGGGGTTGTGAATGCCATCTTGAATTGATCTTCTTCAGCTACTGCTATTTGATTATATCCAGAAAAACCATCCAATAAAGACAGCATCTCGGAACCGGTAATCGTCTGTAAGGTGTGCTCCATGATTGGCAAAGGATAATTATCCTTGAGTGATGATTGGTTTAGATTCCTGAAATCAACGCAAATTCTGATTTCTCCATTCTTCTTGCGCACAGGAACTATATTTGACACCCAAGTGGAATGATGGATTGGAAAGATGATCTTTGCATTCACCATCTTCTGGATCTCTGCGTAGATGGTGTCTTGAATTCGCGGATTGTAGTGTCATTGCTTTTGCCTGAAGGGCTTTGCTTCAGGTTGAAGAGGAATTGTGTGAGACAATTCTCTTGGTGTAAAAACTTTTAAATCTTCATACGACCAGGCAAAGACATCTCAGTATTGCTGGAACAAAGAAATGAACTTCTCGCTCTCCTTTGCAGTGCAACATGTACCCAAATTAACAAGCCTAGGCTTGTCAACTGTACCAATATTGACTTGTTGATATTCGGCAGAGGTTCTGTCGCTTGAGTTTCTCTGATCTTGAATGTATCTGTCATGCCTATCAAAAACATTCTCCAGGGAAACTAAACCCTTGGGAATTCTATTTCCTTTCAACTGGATTATGCTGGACTCTGGTTCTTCTAAAATTTCTTTATCTTCAACAATTTTTTGGCGTATCAGAGACTTCTGTTACTGCTTCTCTGTGAGTAGACGAACTGCCTTCAAAGAACAATTCTTTGAAATTATCCCCCATAACAAGAAACTCCTTAATGTGTTCATCATCGTTAAAGACTTTCCAGTTATCACAGTTGTCAGGTACAGTTGATTTGTAGATTAACTCAATGGCAAACGCATTCTGACGAAAGTCAAAATGTGGCATGAAAAGTGAAGCTAATACCGCGAGGGCATCTGCTCTGCTATTTTCTAGATGTGGAATATACTTGATATCAAATGCTTCGAACCAATCTATTGCATTCCACACCCTATTTCTATAATGTCGAAGACGATCTGCTTTCACTCTTAATTGATCTCTGACTTGCTTTACAACTAGCTCCGCATCACCTTCGACCCTAAGGTATTTGATACCCATATCTTTTGCATTCCTGAGACCTAGTAAAAGCGCCTCATATTCTGCCGTATTATTTGTACATTCAAATTGTAAGCGGTATGCAAAAGGATACAATTGTCCTTCAAGAGAACTTATCACAACTCCCGCTCCTGAACTAGCAGTGGAACAACTCCCATTGAACTGCAAAGTCCACAGCTTAGGATCATCTGCTGATTTCTCTATGATGCACGCGATCTCTTGACTTTCTTCAAGAATCTCTGACAACATGGCGTAAGTACCAAGACCCGTTTCTTGATATAGAACTTGAGCTTGAGGATCTTGAGACTTCACGACCGCAAATCAAGATTTGGGTTCTGGTTCCAGCTTGAAAGTTCCTTTCTTTAATGGAATATTCATAGAAGACCAATCCATTTGAATCTCTCCACCGAGGTCCTTGCAAAAGCTTCTGCTTAATAGCATCCCATAGCTTGCTAGAATGTCAGCTACTAGGATGGTCATCATGATTTTCTTTTCAGGACAAGCCGCCAACCTTACTTGAGCATCTTTCAATTGTCCGACCAACGACACTGACTTGGACTCCAGTGAGTAACATTTGTCCTTTGTCTTGGTACATGAAAGCCCTAGAGCATTCATCACTTGCAGAGGAATGACGTTGTCTGAAGCTCCGAAATCGATGATACAATTGCTCAATTTGTAACCTCCTATATATAGAGAAATATAGAAGGGCTTAGGCTTGTCTTCCGCCGGAACGGGGGATTCGAGCAATGTGGGCTACTTGGTAGGTCCTTTCTTCACGAATTTGAGAAGTCGGTCCACTTGCTCTGGATGATCTTGGAGATACTCTAACTGAGAAATCTACACTTTGTTCTTCATCAATGAATCTACAATATCAAAATTTGTTGAGGATGAATCTTCAACAACTGCTTTCACGTTCTCTTGAGAAGACTTAATATTTGAAGTAGAAGCTACTTCTTTTCCTTTTTCTTTGTCTTTTGATATCTTCAGCCTCTCTTCTTCCTCTTCTTTGTGTGCCCTCAGATGTTGAGCTCTGGTGAACACAGGAGTTGTATGATTCTCAGGATTAATTGCAAGAGAGTACTGACGAATATCTTCTTCTTGTTCTTCAAAATCGGGTTCACTTTCAAAGTAGCCCGTTGCGGAGTCGCCATCGAAGTTGTCCGATTGAGGTAAGACAACATTCGAACTTGGAGTTGGAACGAAACTTGGTGCAGGTGCAGCTTCGGCGTATCCCATTATCTCGTTCATTCTAACATTTTCAGGGCAAGATGCGCCGGTATGTTCAGTGGAATCATGAAAAGAGCAAAACACAGCATTTTGTGTATTGTCAGCGACTTGCCTTGGTGGAGGTGGCCCTCGCGGCTTGTAATTGTTGTAAGGCTGAAAGTTATTTCTCCTTGGCTGATATGGCTGCTGAGGCTGATAAAACTGTTGTGGTGCGGGCAAGGCAGGTGGTGGTGCAACTTGAGCAAGAGGCGTCGGCTGAAGTGGCAATTGCCTCTTGAGAATAGTTACTTCATTTGCAACCCTTTGAAGTAACGGATCAGCAGAACTTTGAACCAAGGGCCTAATAGCATCTCCTCTGATCTTTCCTGAAGTGATCATGTTGTCTTCAATTTCTATTGCACCTTGTTGTGCTTCTCCCAGTTCTATCTCGTGAGCCGACCTTAAGATAAAGGCTATCTCTGATGGAAGTGCGTTG
This sequence comes from Sequoia sempervirens, assembly GCA_007258455.2. NCBI lineage: Eukaryota > Viridiplantae > Streptophyta > Pinopsida > Cupressales > Cupressaceae > Sequoia > Sequoia sempervirens. Next base: position 21,261 of record VDFB02170977.1, on the reverse strand, counting down.
ACAAAACTGCTTAACAGGATCTCAGGCGATGGATTGAGTGTATATGAAAGACGAGTAACCAAGCGGTTAAACCTTGCTATGAACTCTCTCATCGGTTCATTGTCCTCCTTTGAATTGGAAAGTTGAGCGAACAACTGGTGGCTATCTTCAGCTAGCTTGAACCTCACAAGAAACTTTTCAGTCATAGTATCCCAGTTGGTTATGCAACCAGGCTCCAAGTGATTGAACCATTCGGCAGCAGCTCCCGCGAGTGTCTCAACAAAGAGACGAACAACAATATCTTCATGAGCTACATGCAAAATAGCACAAGCCATTGAAAAGGCTGAAAGATGATCGTTAGGATGTTGACTTCCATCACCTTGGAACCATGGAAAGTGCTTTCTTGACCCCTTAGGCAATTCATGATTTGCTCCTAGGGCCAAAGGTCTGATATGATCACCCCAAGGTAGTGGGGGACCTCTTCTCCGATTGCGATTGTTGTTGTCATTGTTGTTGTGGTTATCACCCATCGCTTTAGATTCTTCTTCTTTGAACACAGGTACGTCGTTGAACTCAGGAACTGTGTTGGATTTAGGAACTGTGTTGGATGACTCTCCAACTTCTGTAGGATGTGTATGTGGAAGGAAAGGATCAACTTCTTGGAAGAGCGGATTTTTTCTTGTTCTCCTCCTTGTATAGACTATGTACGCCAGGATTGTCTAGTCCCACGTGGGTGGTGGCAAGACAGGTCTTTCGGCTGCAATATCGGATTTCTCTTCCTCTTTGTCTAGAATAACAACAACATTTCTCCACTGAGCAGGGGTCTCCTTCTTCTCAAAGATGAAACTCCTCAGGCTGCTGATGATGTCTACTTGCTCTCCTTCAATTATCTGGAAACTCGGCTGGATAACAGGAGGTGTAAGATCAGGTTGTTGAACTAGAGCAGTAGGATGCCAGATAGTCATACCCGTGACATAAAGCCTAAGCTTTCTTTGTTGTTTAAAGCCTCGTGCCCCACGGTGGGTGCCAGAAAGCTGTTGGCATTTAAATTAGCACCTCTGGAATGCGGATTTGAAAACGAACAACTATGCATAGATAAACTGCTCTTCAAATTAGGAGGGGAAGCTCCCTCTTGCTGATGGTGTTTGAAAGAAAGTAAACTAAAACTAAGTTTCCTATCTTTTAGATCAGCTTAGAGCACAAGGTTTTTTAAACACAAACACCGCAGCTGAGATTTTCTGATAAGAAGTTCAACTACAACTAACTTAAACTAAAGACGTTCCTAACCTCTCAAGTAATAGCAGAGCAAGAGAAGTTAGAAATTAACAAGGTAGATTTTCTGACAAAAATACTTCAATAATCTCTCTTTCAATCAACACCTACACACTTCACTGCAAGTTGAAATAAAGATCATAAAAGCAGAACATAGATAACGGAAATCTGAGATTTTGGACCAAGGCAAAAGAGGCTCATGATTTTATTACTCAAATCTCTAAAACAAAGCTCACTTCTAACATGCCTTGAACAAGAAATTGCAGCTAAAGAGGCTTGCAAACTTATTCTTAACACAATAGAAAACAACAATCACACTAAATCCTTGTTGGCTAAAGAGGCTCAACAATTTGCTTATCACAACACAAATGAACAATACTTGAGCAACAAATAGAAGGCACAATAGGCTCAGCGTTTTGTTCTCACTAGCACGGTTAAAAGAAACTAAATGAGCAAAGGTTCTTATTTATAGAGAAGCAGAGGAGTAGGGAACCCTAAAATCTCCTTGCTTTCACAATCTAGGGCTTGCTCAGCAAGCAAGCTTTATTACTAAATCTAGAAAGATAAAACCCTAGAAGCAGAAAAAGCGGGAAACGCCAACTATTACATCTTATCTTCTTTCTATCCTCAAAGAATGGATAAGGATTATTCCAAGAATAGAAAGAAAGTGGGAAAGAAAGCTTCTAGAAGAAAGCTGCTTTAAAGCTCGATCACATCCGCTAGGAAGTTAGAGATTGTGTCCCGGTTCGGTGCATCTATGCCATCAACATCAAAACACCGCTTTTCAAGAATATCTTCAGCATCTGCAATAGATCTCAGGAAATCTTCAACCTCATTGGCCGCTTTATCGAACTTTGCTGACATCACTGAAATATGGCCTATCCTTCCGCCAACTGGACTGCAACTGTGAACAACACTCTGGAACTGATTTTGCACCTCCTCAAGCCCGACGTAAGAACCGTCTTCAAGACTGTATTGAGAAGGGATCTCTATGACGAATTCGCTGATGAAAAGAAGAGCTTCAACCACCCTTTGTCTGTAGACGATGAATTCTTCAAATATCCTCTCATAGGTTTTAACTTTGAAAACGTGACGCTCCCTCCAGGCAAGGATTTGTTTCTTGTGTTCTTTGGAAACTGCTGAACTGTAAGCCGTGTCTAAATCAGCAATGATAATCTCATGTCTCGGTTTTACTTCAGCCAATGTCTGTTCAAATCCTTGGATACCTTGACGTAGCTTATGAGCGCCTTCCCTTAACTGGAACATCTGTGCCAAGATCTCCCTTCCTCTGACAATGAAGCTCTCGATCCACTTCTGAGTTTCTTTCCCACATATGACCAGCTGTCTTAACTGATGGTGATCAGCTGGTGTCTCCAAGATCTGGGGCAGCAATTGGGTTGTTTGTGAAGAACCACGAACAAGGTTAGAAATGGAAAGCTTGAGCTGCTGATTTTCAGCCTTGAGGGCTGCCTTGTCTTCTCCATCTTTAAGCACTCTTTCTTGAAGGTTTTCGGATACGACTTTGAAGAGACTCAAATTTGCATGTCTGGTATTTCTACCGAGATTAGCCTTGACCATGACAAAATCATCCATATTTACCTCATCCCTATTCTTATCTTCTGGGGGCACTGCAGTCTCTATGACTATCTCGTTATCAGGATTCCTATCAAAGTGAACTTGCTTCTTTGCCTTCTTCTTAGGAGGTTCCTGATAGATATTATCGAGATCATCAACACTCGCTTGATATGAAGGCCTTCTCCTAACCCTTCCTAAGGAGTTCTCAAGCCAAGACACAGTAGTATTTTTACTAACTTCCTCAGGAGGTACTGCTACAACCTCTTCATCATCTTCGATATCAAGATCAATGTGAATTGGTGAAGAACCCGTCAAAGGTACAGAAACATGTGTTAAAGGTGGCTCCTCTGCTTCATTCTGAGGTACGGGCTCGTCAGGAGGAACTTCTGAATCAACTGAAGGTTGCTCCTGTATGACTATGCCTGAGAAATCCAACCTTCTTTTTACATTTTTATTTGATCTACGACCTTTGACGCCATCTTGAGACTGAATTTTACCCTTTCCCTTCGACTGTGCTATGGAAGAAGAAGGAATTATCCTTGGCAGCTCTGCTACTAGAATGGAGTTCTTCCTTTTAAGCACTAAGAAAACCTTACTATGCTCAATGACTTGTCTTGTTCTGTCTTCGACTAAAAGAGATTCCTTGTTTTCCCAATTAACTTGTGGTAAGGGCTGATCCTCGATTCGTTTCTGAGTGTACATCGGGAGAAGCACATCTTCGTCATCATCAGAGAGCCCTTCTATATCTTCATTTAAGCAGTCTTTCATCTAATGGAGAGTTAGCCTGCTGTAACTACGCCTTCGCACTTCAAACTCATCTACACAATTAGCCCAAAAATCTTCAAGTGCGGCTATGTGATTATAGTTCTTCTCCAATCGCCCAGCGTAGACATCATGAGGATCAAATGATCGTCTCTTGCTGTAAGATTTGAGGCCGAATTTATCTAACTCTTCTCCAATTGTCCTGACATCTGCAGCAGTCCTGCATGTATAAATACCCAACCCTAATGGAAAGTGAAGAGAGGGTTTCTTTCTATTCCTCAAGACTGTGTGGACACCGTGAGCCTGCCTCAAGAATTCCATGAAGATGACCTCATCTGACGGATACCTTGGCAACATGAGCGGGCCACCTGAATAACCATAGACCCTGAGATAGGTAAAGGTAGGAAACTGTATAAACCAATCCGCCCACTCCGCCATTGCTACCCTGGCAACTGAAGAGATGCAGATGTGCAATTCGTTGTCTAAGTCCCGCACTGTGTACATCAAGAATGCCTCGTTCACCCTTTTGTAGTGGTGCAACGACTTTGTGAATTCCAATTGGGGATAATAGTTATACATGTGTTGTACGCTCAACGATCCCTCGGTGTTCAACCCTCTGAATTGACCTTGATAGGCCACCAGGTAGACTAGGTGTGACACCATGTGGAATACATGAAACTGGAAGTATTCTGTTATTTGCTGATGTAGGCAGTCACTAATTAAAGTAGGCCAATCATAGAACTCGGTCTTCTTCATGATGTGAGGTATGGCATAAAACATCCAAGGTTGGAACTTGGTGGCATCTTCTGAGCTAGTGACCCTGTTGAGCAAAGTGATGATGATGGCAACCTCGTCCTTGAACTCCCCTCGCCCGACATTCTTGGGCAATGTTTTATGTTTTTCTTTCATCCATCTTTGTGCAATCTTCTTGCTATATTTATCTTTATGCATATTCCACATCCTTTCGCATTCATCCCTTGAAAGAGTTACGCTTTCAGGCCACGGGGGAATGGAAAAACACCTTTCGACCATATCAGGCTTTAGACTGCAAATCAATCTACCGTCTGCTGACTGGATCTCCCTAGTAGCCGGGTTGTAATGCTTAATGCAAGCGATTACGAACTCAAGGCTCTGAACTGATATAGGAATTGATGCTGCTGCGAGGAGTCCAGAATGTCCAAGGTTCTTGATTGAAGTGTTGCCTGCTCTCTCCAAGGCATGTAGATCGAACACCGGCTTGACATGATGCAAGTCTGTCTCAGCTGTTTTGATATAATTGTGAAAGAGAGCTGATTCGGACTTGAAAACATTAGGAGTGTACTCCATTTCAGAAAACTCGAAGAATGACTGTAAACTCGCCTTGGTTCAGACAAGTCTTGAACAATTTCTATTTTTAGAATGCTGATTTTTGTGCTCCAATGGACAAATTTTTGAGAATTTTTTTGAGATATGGATTTTGTTCATATCGATGCAAGACAACCCAGATCGTCCGTTTTTGAAAATTTTGAATTTTGCCTGAAAAACAGCAAACCCTAATTTCTTTAATTTTTCCCAAAAAAGCTGGCATCTTGGTTTTGTTCAGAACAAGATTAGAAATGGACCCAGTTGATTGGATTTGCAAAACCCTGACGTTTGATCGAAAAAGCAGCCAACCCTAGATTTTGAACTTTCTTGAAAAAAGCTGCGATATGGGTTTTCTTCAGAAGACTGATTGGAAAGGACCCAGATGGTTGAAATTTGAATGCACTGAGGTTTTCACTGACATGCAAAATAAAAGCACTTGCTGCAACTCGATGAAGTTCTTGAAAAATTCTTCAAAAGATTAAGGCAAAAAGACCCAGATGACTGAAAAAGGAAAGCCTTGGCCTTCTACTTGAAAAATTTGATCTTCTGGAACAAAAAGCTTGAAAAAGCAAGGGTTTATGCTTGCTGGTTTGAAAAAATCTAATGTAAAACCAGCAAGGATGGATTCTTGAATCACCAAAAATCTTCAAACTTGCTGCTCCAACTTTCTCCTCTGGATGCTACCAGCAAAAATAATGAAAAATACATGAAAGAATGATGTTAAATAGACTTAGGGTTTGATTTAGGTTTTTCTTTCTTTTTGCTTTTATTTTCAAAACCCTAAATCTCAATCTCTTTGAATTTGGACGCCATCTTTCTCCTCTTGCAATTTTTTGAAAATTTGAAAACTTCAAAAAAATATTCTAAGTCATGAACATTTGGGCGCCTTTCTTCAACAGGGGCGCCCACTTCTTCCAATGTTAGTCAAAATTTTAACATTTTCAACTTTTCTTCATTTTGACATGCTACTTCACCTCTGATTTCCTGTTGACAGATTAACCCGACAGGCGAGCTGAATGGTTCACGGCGGAGCCTGATTGAAACTGAGAAAGAAGTCCTAGAGGCATCTCTGGCGAACGACGTCATCTTGACCTCCGAATTCATGGGAGCCTTTTCCTTCCAGGGGCGCCCATTTCTCCCAGAGATAGCCATTTTTCTGATCTTGAAATTTCTTCATTAAATCCTCTTCTGCACAAGATCTTCTGGAATGAACTTTGCCCAAAAGTGAGTTTAAGGCTTCCAAAAGTTTGGGCGCCCTTCTTGACTGGGGGCGCCCACTTTACCTAGACTTAGATTTATTTTTTGATTTTGTGTTTGCTTTTGAATTTTGGTTCTCAGCCTTTGTCAGACCCCCTGTTCAGCTCCTTGTATTTGCGAACTCCGATTGACGTGTTGAATGTTTCATTTGAAAGCTGGATCAACCGTGAAGAAACTTCGTTAGACGCTTGCCTGCAAATTCATTCATTTAGCTCCTTGAAAACTTGGGCGTCCTTCTTCAACAGGGGCGCCCATTCTTCCCAGACTTAACCATTTTCATAATTTTCAACTACAAGTTTGAAACCTTCACTCTGAACCTTCGTCTTTGATTTGAATTTGGCGGAATACGACCAGTTGAAAATGCTGACGAAGACATGCATCGTGAAGCTGGGCAGAATCTGAAAAGATTGAGCATACTTTTGGATCATGGCTGTTGAATTTACCCCTCCAAAAAGTTGGGCGCCCTTCTTCAATAGGGGTGCCCAAAATTTCAACACTTAGTCAATTTTGTAATCTTTTCCAAATTCTTCACGTTGACTTCAGTTTGAAACCTCCCGTTTGGCGTTGAATTCTGGATGACTGAGTAATCTAATAACTGCACCGCTGAATCCACTGCAAAGCTGACAGAAAAGTGAGGAAGTTTGACTGGAGGCTTGAATCCCTAAAACTGACATTTGATGCCCTAAAAAGGTGGGCGCCTTTCTTCAACAGGGGTGCCCAAACTTAGCAGTGTTAGAAAATTTTCATGACTTTTCAACTTTCTTCCTCGTTCCTCGTGCATGTTCATCTTTTCACCCTCTGCTAGAAGTTTAAGTGTTGAAACTGACGCCTGGCAGTCGGATTGACTTCCATTGATGATCTCAGAGCTCCAGATATGCTTCTGAAAAGTAGAATAGATCCAGTAGGGCAAAACTGATTATTTTAAGATTCTGACTGCACCAGCCTGATATGGATGCATTTTGAGCCAATCAAAATTAGTTCGGACCCTGTTGGACCAACTTTCTATTTTTAGAAAATTTTGCTAGTATTTGTTTCGAGAGAAACCCAGAAAAACCCAGAAAATAATTTTAGAAAATTTCTAAAAATAGCAGTTTTCCTAAAATTTAGGGATGAAAAACTGAGATCTGGGTTTTGTAGATTAAGCTGCTCTTAGCATACCCAGATCGTCAAATTTTGAAAATTTAGCATTTTAACCCCTCATGCAAGACCTGCACACCCAAATTTTTACCTTTTTGACTGATTTGACAAGACTTTTACTCATTTCTTCAAAATATCTAAGTGTAACAAAAATTTTAATTTTGGGGTACAACATTGTCAAACCTGATTGCACCCTTGAGAAAGTTCTAGAATGACTCTCTCACCAGTTGACAAGCATCAAAACACTTTAAGGTTGTGGGTCAAGATGACCTTGATGTTCCTATGAATTCTGAAGAAGGCTGCCATGAAGTCAATCAATCCTCTCATGCATAAAAGCAAAGAAGAGTTCAAAAAAGACTTGTTTTGGGATGATTTAGAGACATTTTGTTCAAACTTAGATATCAAACCACCATCTCTTGAAGAGAGAATTCATGAATAGGATGAGCATAATGCAAAAAATTCTATGCTTTTGACAAAGCAATCACAAGAAATGGACTTTACAAATTGACAAGGTGATAAAGCAACAATCCACAAGCAAGAAACTACTAACTAAGATTCAAAATTTGTTCTTTCACAAGGATGTCCTATCAGACATCTAGCCATGATGGAGGTCAACAACATACCATAGGTCAGGCTTGCACCCAAACATGAAGTTGCAATTGAAGAGGAAGCTAAATATGAAGTTGTAGCTAAAGAAGAGCATATCCAACTTACTTATCCACTTCAAAACAATAGTATGTATGGTCAACACGAAGTAGTAAGTGAGTTTGTTTATGTTTTTCAATGGGCATTGCAACTGTTTATTGAGTTTCTACTTATGCTGCATTTCTTTTTGGTTGCTCGTGAACATGATAGACATTGCAAGTTAATAAGGAAGGGTAGCTATTTCATAGAACCAGTCAATGGTTTTGTTTGAGTAAAATTTGTCTGTTGGTTAGTGTAGGTTAGATAGATTTTCTTTCAAATCAATAAGTGTTGTTGCACAATGTCTTAGATGTCTTTTTCTCCAAGTGTTGAAGCACAATTGGTTAGGTGTTCTTTTTAAGTAGTTTTCTTTCCTAGTCTTTTGTTTAGTTAGTTGTTCTTGAGGTGTTAACAACTAGTTGTCAAGTCTCTCAAACTCTCTTGGATCCTATGTCCAATATATATTTTTAAGGTTATTGGTTTTAGATGCTTAGTAGGCAAGCATTTCACAGAGGTCACCAAAAGTGTTAGGCTATTTCTATCTCAAGGCCTAAATACCTTTAAATAGGCTGTCCTTGGTGTTTTAAGGTCTTATGTCAAGTCTTAGTTTCAATGATTCATCTAGGGTTAAAAAAAACAAGTGTTGTTTGTCCATATCTTAAGTGATAGGTTATGTATTTTGACCTTTGGAAAGGTTTTAACTTTCAATAAAGTCTCAAAAGGTTTCAAATATTTCAAAAGTATCCAAAAAACCTCTTTTTCTAAAAAACCATGTGCATGAGTTAAGGAGGGAGTTTTGTTTTGAGAAGAGTTTGAGTTCAAAGAGAATGGGTTGACCTCCTACAGGGTTTGCAACATCTTTAGGATTCTTCACAATAGTTTGTAAACTTTCTATGGTGGCCATGGTTGTTTCAAATTTTAGTGGAAAGCTACAATGGAGTTTTATTTTATTTCAACACCATTACACTCAATCCCATAACTGTAAGATGCATGCAATGTTGGTTCCCACTATTGTTTTTAGTTTCAATGGCATGGAAATCTCATTGCAGAGTATATTGGACATGAAAGTATACCCATAAAGATCAAAATAAGCTTGAAATTATTGCAGGGTCTCTGAATACTATCACACTCCTTCCATGCAATAGCATGTAAGAGCATGCACACGGAGTTCAAGAGTTTCTAGCCTTGCACTTTCCCATGAAGGAGTAGTGAAGAGATTACAACAATGAGGATCTAAAAGTGCTTATGTGAAGATTGCATGAGTTTTGCACCAATGAAAATCAATATGGGTTTAATGTGATAGTCACAAGGGTTTCATCTTAGTGTGAGGTAGAGATAAAAGGTTTTGTTTTGCTTTAACTAATGGTATGTATCTCTATCTTCTCCTTGTGTCTCATTGTCAACACAATGGTAAACCTTTGTCAAAACCCTGTTAGGAGGGCTTGTGAATTATTAAGTTCATGTGTTGTAAGATAGTCATTCCAAATGATGAAAGGTAGTATTAGTGGTGTGTTGTTAGAATATATGTAATCAAAATGAAAACAATAAACACAAATAATAGAACTTTAAACTGAAGAAATTGAAATGAAATTAAAATAAACAGGAATTCTTCAGAGGCGTTCCATCTTTCTCTATCTCCAGAGATTTGTTCGAAGCTGCTGCTCTCAGATTGTGTAAGCTTGGCTTCTCCAAATGGAAATTTGCATAATGAGTATGCAAAGGAAGTTTTCTATCCTATATGCTGGTGGAGGTGAGAATGCTGACGGATATGCACAGGGGCTGTAAATTGAAACTAAACTATGCGGATGATTGGCCATGATATGCTATGATATTGAAAACTATGGATGCTATAAGACTATACTATGGATGCTTGAGAGCTATTTGACTATAGTTTCTTTGTTGAAAGCTTCTATATGAATTCAAAGACTCGACAGTCCTATTTATAGTTTTTTTGCAGGCAAAATCTTGACTGGCAAGGATCAACGGCTGTAAGATTGTCTAGTAAGTTTGAATGGTGAGAGATGGAGAGGTTGAGAGGAAAATGGAAGAGGTTGGGAGGTTGGAGAGAAGGATGGATGCTTGTCTTCAACCCACGGGAACAAGCCTGCATAGGAACAGAGGAATTTAATTTTCTGTTTTGGCAGTTTGTTTCACGGCTGTTGAAGATAATCCCCAAATTAATTAAATAAATAAATTTATTTAATTTCATTTATGTGATTTTGATTTTTGATTTTAGAACTATAGAAGATTTAATTAAATATTTTGGAATATTTAATTGTAATGTGACTTTAGAAGAATTAATTAAATATTTTGAGATATTTAATTGTGAATAGATATTAGAAGAATTTAATTAAATATTTTGGAATATTTAATTATGAATAGATATTAGAATCGAATTAGAGGAATTAATTAAATATTTGAAATATTTAATTGTGAATGATATTTAGAGGATTTAATTAGAAAAGAAGAATATTTAATCTTTATTTGAATAAAATATTCAAGCCAAGATTATATGATAATTAATATAAAAAAATCATAATGTTTATTTAATTAATTAAGAAATGGATACAAAAAGATGATTAAATAAACTTATTTATTTAATCGAAATGAAATAATGAACAATATAAATAAATTATTTAAATTTATTTATACGCAGATGGAATTCAGAGATTTAATTAAATATTAAAAATATTTAATTAATTACCAGACAATGTGATTTGACCATTTTTAAGTGTATACATTTTGCCCCTCTTTGAAGTGATGTGTTTTACGCATTGCTTCAAAGAATTTTGAAATTTTCCCCAGATATTGATTGTCAAATGTTAATAGGTATATGCCCCCTCGAACGATGAATCGATAATATTTTGATTTTTGTGAATTTTTTTGAATTTTTTAGACTTTTGTGGAGTTTTCGATTTTTATGATTTTGAAGATGTCGATTCATCGTTTGAAAATAATGATGTGAAGAAATTGACTCGGAAAGATGTGAAATGAAAATTAATGACTAAAATTGCCCCTGCTATGTTAAAATGTGAAAATGCCCCAATTTTACCATTAAATAGGTTAAAAATGTCATTTTCCATGTCATTTTCCATTTTAACCTAGTAAAATTTGTAAATTTTGAGCTCTGGTTTGATAATTATGGCACTTCGGATTCACCAGCAGCGTTTCGAGTGCATCCGACGACATCAGCGGCCAGCTCACTATGGACCCTCGGTATGTACCTCGTGAAACTCCCGCTTTTGAAAATTTTCTGTTTGTTGCACGTTTTTCGATGTTTTGATTATGGAAAACTGTGTTTTGGTGCCCTTAAGAGTTTCCATAGCGCCCATGACAATTTCTATAGCGCATATAATCCTGTAGCGCATTTGATCATTTTTGTAGCGCCCTTGATCATTTTTGTAGCGCATTTGTTTTAGTAGCGCCCTTAATGAAAAGCGTAGCGCCCATGATATGTGTTGTAGCGCCCTTGATACAGTAGCGCCCGTGATGAAAATCATAGTGCCCATGATGCTTTCTGTAGCGCCTTTGATTATGTGGTGTTGTGAGTGATAAATTTGTTCCCAAAGTTGTTGAAAAACAAATAATAACTGATAAATTTGCTTTTAAAGTTGTTAAAAAAAAATAGGATTGATAAGTTTGCTTTTAAAGTTGTTAAAAACAAACAAGATTTTGATTATTTGCTTTCATGATGATGAAAAACAAATTGTTTGATTGATATGTTCATTTCTAAGGTTGTTAAAAAAAACATGAGTGTGATTATTTGCCTTCCATGATGATGAAAAACAAATAATTTGATTGATTTATCGTGATGATGTGATATTAATTTTGCTTTGTCATGTAGATGTATCAACAGGAGAGATTGGGCATTTTGCAGTCATGGGAGACATTCCCAAGGACATGGAGCTTGATTCCACATCTGTTACAGTCAGATCGAGATGTGATCGAGGCCTGTGGATTGAGGTCATTGCTTGACATGCCTGAGGTGCACCTCAACAGGGCTTTATTGACAGCACTCGCAGAGCGGTGGCATGGTGATACAAACACATTTCATTTACCGACTGGAGAGATTACAATGACCCCTGAGGACGTATATCGCATCTTGAGGATCCCAGTGATGGGAGAGATAGTGGTGTTTGATAGCCGAGAGGTTGGAGGCACTGATGCTTTGAGGAGGATTTTCAGAGATGATCATATTGCTGGATATTTCATCCCATGGGGCGAGATAACAGATACATATCCACCCTTACCGTCCGTACTCGCAGGCTTCATTGGAGGTGTGTTGTGCCCTGACCATAGGTCAAAGGGGTTCATAGTCGAGTGGGGTCGTGTGCTAGAGAGTATGGTGATGCAGGGTACACGGTATGCGTGGGGGACATGCATGCTTGCTCACTTGTATGATGAGTTACATCATATTGTATATGGTAGAGGCTGGAGTGTTGCTGTCGGTTGCTTGTTACTACAGATATGGGCATGGGAGCACTTTGCTGTCATGTGGCCGTTGACTCGAGGACAATGAACAGCTGGTCGATCATACAGATGGAGATATGCCGATATTATTGCTCAGCCGAGACTGGGCAAACTAGATCATTGGCAGTGTCTGTTAGATGGTCTGGATACAGTATGCTGGCGACCATATTTAGAGTGCGAGGCATGGCCAGAGGATGCGAGGGAGATGCCCTATGTCTGTACATCTAGATATCTTATTGGCCGTACTCTGTGGATTATTGAGAGATTTCTTGCGGGACGAGTATGTCGGCAGTTTGGTCAGATTCAGGGTATGCCTATGGGTTCTGCCATTTATGCACGATGACAGCCAGAGCTTGCACTATGGGGCCCACGGATTTCCTATGAGGCAGCGGTTGCAGAGTTCACCAGTTTAGGAGTGGTGATGTGGGATTACCGAGTTGATGTCCTTGATGCAGGGACGACGCCAGAGTATAGCCAGTATGTGTTAGAGCATCCTGCACCACATATGTTTGATCCTGATGAGCCTATTGCTCCTGTTGCTGCACAGAGACGATGACAAAGAGATTCAACTTCAGAGGATGACGATTCAGAGGGTAGTGATGATGATGAGAGTGGAGGAGATGATGATTCAGAGGGAGATGATGATGAGGAGGGTGGAGGTAGGGGTGGTGGTGGTAGGGGTGGTGATAGAGGTGGTAGGAGAGGTGGTAAGAGAGGTGGTAGAGGTGGACCACGGATGAGACATACGGATCCATCACCTTCAGTAGATCCAGTGGTGTCAGGTCAGATATCTTCTCTACAGAGTACAGTGCAGAGTTTACAGAGTCAGCTAGCACAGGCACAGACATTGATCACACAGCTTCGGGGACAACTGACCTCAGTTACGGCTGAGAGGGATACAGCCAGACAGCGGGGTGAGCAGGCCATTGCTTTGGCGGATAGTCTACAGAGAGTAGCAGCTAGCACCCTACCTAGTGATATGATGAGAGAGGTGACCAGAGCCACCTGGGAGGTCGAGTTTTATAGGACCAGATATCATGATGTTGTTCCACTTGAGCGGAGGGAGAGTTATACATAGTCACGGTCTACCCATAGTCACTCTCAGACTACCAGTAGGGGTGTGACACAACCATTACCTCCAGGAGGGTCATCAGGGACAGGTGGAGCAGGTCCATCAGGTGCAGGTGGTACAGGTCCTAGACTAGCTCCATCAGAGGATAGCACTGCCTAGTGCATTGTATATGATGTTTTTGTGATACTCTGTTGAGACATTTGTAGACACCCTGAGATGATCCATTTTTGATAATGTTATATCATGTGTAGTTGACATCCTTGTACATTTTGACATTCATTTTTGAGATATATGAAATGCAGCGATGATTTATGATGAGATAAATGCGTTTATTTTCTATATGCGCATGATGTGTTATGATATGATGGTTTCTCAATTTTATGCTTATGATGTATATATATGCATGATTTATAAGATGAATGAAATCTATTGATGAATGATTATATGAAAATGATGGATGATATAATTTATGAATGCTTATAAATGTTTTGATTATGATGTACGCTTTTGATTTTATGATTTTATGATGGAAATATGTATGAAATGATGTGTGAAATGATGTTTTTGTGAATGTCAAAATATACTCAGTCATGTATGCGAAAAGATATGAACCATTTGATACTTTGCCAGCTTTTTGGGAAAATCTATAAATGCAAAATGCAGATTCTAACATGAATGCAATCTATACTAACCATGCAGGATATTCGTACAATATTGCCATTTGGAGAACTTATTTATGCCTTTTGTATCATCATAGAGCATTGAAATGTTGAAAGTTAATACAAGCATCAAAGGGTATGTTAGCACTAGTGATGACCTGAGTATTACTTTCATGATTTTTGATATAGCAAGTTAATACAAGCATCTAGGTATAATTGAACTAAGATGACCTGAGTATTGCTTGCATAAATAGACAAGAGTTAACCAATTTCCCATGCAAATTCTGAAATGTCATCAATGATATGTAGTAGAGCATGTCTCATGACCAATTTGCATAGTACTAATGATTTCTTCGCAAACAGCAGACAAAGAAAAATCATACTCCTTCCTTGCTTTTCTAGTTCAGTACATCATTGAATTGCTCCAGAGATATGATAGAAAAATCAAACAACCATTCAAATCTTGCTTAAAATATTTCAAACATTATTCAGATTAAGATCATCCAAGTTGATTGTCAACATTGATGTTTTTGTTTCGATGTTTGTTTTGGATCATGTTGTTTCAATTTCCATTGGCATTGAGTGATTGTTTTGATGTTGTGGTTGACTTGATGCATCAATGTATGTTGCGTTTTGGCAAACCGTCAGTTGTCTGTTTATGATGTTCTAAAAACTCGTTGGTCCTCTCTTGTTTTGTCTATGTTTCTGCATTTTGCCCCCAGTGTAAACACAACCTAAGGAGTATGGATATGTACAAATTTCATCAAGCCATGATGAAACACAAGGATTCCTGCCATATGATGTGGATATGAAAGATATGTACAGATGATAGATATGAATGAATGATACCTAAAGTGAATGCAAGACATAAGCTAATAGATAGAGGAGCCTATTTTGATTACAAGTAGCGCCTGTTTTGGGGTTTTCACCATGTGTTTTTATTGCACTTTTCGGATTTTTTCTATTGTTTATGATTTTTCAGGACTTTTTATGATTTTTTGGATTTTTTAGGACTTTTATGATTTTTGAATTTTTTGATACTTTTGATTTTTGGATTTTTTCGGACTTTTATGATTTTTGGATTTTTCTGTGACTTTTATGATTTTTTGAATTTTTTGGGACTTTTTTTGATTTTTGAATTTTTCTGGACTTTTATGATTTTTTGGATTTTTGGGTGTCTTTTTATGATTTTTTTATGATTTTTTCGTGACTTTTCTAATTTAGACATAGAATTTCTTCAAATGAATGCTATTGATCTATCTTCAAAACAGTCCCCTTACGCGGGATAACGATATGCACCGAACCATATCGCAATGATGACAAATGACCAAGCGCTAGGTTCAATTTCCTTTCTTTCTCTGCCTTGGATTATGTGGATTTTCTCTCAAGACTAAGTCACCCACTTGAAATGTTTGTGGTTTAACTCTGTGGATTATAACTTCAAGACATGACTTGTTGATAACCTTCAAATGGTCAGCTGCATGTTGACGTCTTTCATCTAACATTCTAGCTCTTGAAGCGAGATAACTCGTAGTCTTCATCACTTATCAATCCCTTAAGTGAGACCCTAAGCGAAGGTATTTCAACCTCTAGTGGTAAGATTGCTTCTGCTCCATAGACCAAGGCATATGGTGTAGCTCCTATTGGTGTGCGAATGCTAGTTTTGTATGCCCACAAAGCTGGATTTATTTGGACATGCCAATCACGACCAGCATCATTTACTGTCTTCTTCAAGATCTTTAAGATTGTTTTGTTGGAAGCTTCTGCTTGACTATTGCCTTGTGGATAGTAAGGTGTAGAGAACCTATGTTGGATATGAAATCTTTCACAAAGTTCATCCCTGATTCTTGAAAGGCCTCCCATTATCAGTAATGATAGAATTTGGAATTCCATATCGACAAATGATGTAATTTAGGATGAATGAAGAGATTTGTTTACTGGTCACAGTCGTCAAAGGAACAACTTCAATCCATTTTGTAAAATATTCCGTCACTGTGATAATGAATTTATGCCCATTTGATGATGAAGGATGAATTTTTCCAACAAGATCTAGTCCCCACTGAGAAAAAGGCCACGTCGGAGTAAAAGGTTGCAGTTCCTGTGCAGGTGCATGAATAAGATTCCCATGGATCTGGCATTTAGAACATTTCTTGACAAAAGTAAAAGAATCTTTCTCCATGGTAGGCCAGTAATATCCCATTCTGACAAGTTTCTTGGCTAAGGTCAAACCACTTGAATGAGTCCCACAAATACCACCATGAACCTCTTGTAAGGATTTTTCAGATTCGTCACGTTCAAGAAATCTAAGGAGTGTACCATCAAGACCATGTCGGTAAAGGATGTCAGTGATCAAGGTATAACGAGATGATTGGCGTATGAAATTCCTTTTTTGATTTCAGGATAAAACCAGAGGTAAAATGTTATCTTTCAGGTAGGTATAAGTCTTACCATATAAAGGAGAATCAGAACCGGTTAAATGATATATGACTTGGGTCTCAAGATTATCATAGGCGGGAGAAAACAATTGTTCCACCAAGAATTCATACCGTTTTTGATCTTCTGACAATTGTAACAAAGAAGCAATCGTAACCATTGCATCTGCAGCTTTATTATCAATCCTTGAGATTTATGAAAACTTGATTGACATAAAATACTTTTTGAAATCATCCACCATGTTCTTGTAAGGTAGCAACTTATCATCTTTAGTCTGATAATCATCATTAATTTGATTAATGACAAGTTGTGAATCACCGTAGACTTGCAACTCTATAATCCACCATTCCAAAGCTATCTTTATCCCTATGAGCAATGCCTCATATTCAGCTATGTTATTTGTGCAAGGAAACATCAATCGATATGATTTTGGTATGTTATCTCCTTCAGGTGTGACAAAAAGAATTCCTGCCCCGAGCCTTGTTGCGTATAGGATCCATCAAAATACAATGTCCATGATTTCTGAATTGTTGCTGTGAAAACATCTGCATCAGGAAACTCAATGTGCATTGGATTTTCTTCTTGTAAAGGTGCTTCAGCCAACTGATCTGCAATAACCTGTCCTTTAATAGCTTTTCGATCTATATAGTGAATGTCAAACTCACTTAAGATCATTACCCATTTTGCAAGTCTCCCTGTTAAAGTAGCTTTGCTTAATAGGTATTTCAGTGGATCAATCTTTGTTATCAGCTTAACTGTATGAGCCAACATATAGTGTCGCAACTTTTGAGAAGCAAACACCACTGCAAGACAAGATTTTTCAATGAAACTGTAGTTTAATTCATGACTTGTTAAGGTTCTGCTGATATAGTATATGGCCCTTTCTTTGCCTGTAGAATCTTCTTGTGCTAGCAATGCTCCCAAGGATACTTCTGTTGCTGAAATATAGAGTATGAGTGGCTCTCCTAGAATGGGTGGAATTAAAACTGGTGGGTGCATAAGATATTGCTTGATCTGATTGAAAGCTGCTTCACATTTGTCTTCCCATTTGAATGGAACATTTTTATGCAATAAATGTGTAAATGGTAAGCTTTTGTCTGCCAGTTGAGCTATAAATATTCTAATGGATTGTAATCGCCCTTGCAATGATTGAAGCTAACTAATATTTCGTGGTGGCGGCATGTCCATTATAGCTTGTACTTTTTCTGGATCAACCTCTATACCCTTTTCTGAAACAATGTATCCTAGGAGTTTTCCAGATGTAACACCGAAGACACACTTCTTTGGATTGAGTCGAACATTGAACTTCTCCATTCTGGTAAATATTTTTGATAAGATTTCTAGATGTCCTTCTCGTGTGTGAGATTTGGCAAGTAAATCATCAATGTAATCTTCCATGAATGTATGCATCATATAATGAAAAATTGTTGTCATTGCTCTTTGATAAGTAGCTCCAACATTCTTTAACCCAAATAGCATTACATTCCAGCAATAGGTACCCCAAGGGCATGTGAACGCTGTTTTATCTTGATCCTCTGGTGCAATTTTTATCTGGTTGTATCCTGAAAATCCATCCATTAATGAATACATTGCATGGCCAACAGTTAAATCAACAATCATGTCTATGTTTGGCAAAGGAAAATCATCTTTGGGACAAGCTTTGTTTAAATCTCTGAAATCTGTACAAACTCTAATCCTTCCATCTGGCTTTGAAACAGGTACAATATTGGAAATCCATTCTGCATAGTCAATAGTTTGAATGAATCCAACATCCAAAAGCTTCTTTAATTCCTCTTTGACCAATAATGCAACATGTGGATGCATTTTTCCGAGCTTTTGCTTCACAGGTTTTGCCCCTGCCTTGATAGATAAATGATGCATTATCAGATTAGGATCTAACCCTGGCATATCAGCATACGACCAAGCAAAATTGATTTGATTCTCCTTCAAGAACTCCATGAATTTTAGGACTTCTTCAATTGTTAATGACGCTGCAAGTTGCAAGATTTTTGGCTGCTCTGTTGTACTTATGTTAATTGATTCTGTTGGTTCGATCAAAATAGAGGATCTTTCGTGATAATGCTTGGGAAGAGTGTCAAGTTTCTCATCCTTCAGTGCCTCAGAAAGGTTTTCACTGTCGGATTCGCTCTTTATTTTTCTTTTGGTGTGATCTACCACTGCCATTTTTTGGTTTTCACCGATAGATCCATCTTTTATTTCATTTATTTTGCAGCTAAGAGACTTGACACCCTCCTTATCAGAATCATGAGTATGAAATTCTTGGATGAAACAATTGTTTTCCTCATTAGAGGAACAAAGGAAATTTATAATGTCCTCATCATCATGAAATGTAGGGATGTGGATAGGTGCATCATTGTCCCAGTCAATAAGTTCTGGATAAACTAAAGGCATGGGATCATTAGGTTGGGTAAGGTCTTGAATTGTCAAAGTCATGATGTGGCTATCATCTTCATGGTAGACAAGGTCTATGATGGTATTCTCCTATTGATCGTCAATCTCGTTAGAATGTGAATCATCCTCACTTGAGTCGTGATCGCTTTGTAAAACATAATCAAGTGGAGGGCTTGAACCTTCTCCTTGTATAAGAACAGGTGCATATTTATGTATGGTATCAACTTGTTTGTCTCTCCAAAATTCATCATTATAAATGGTGTCCCATTCATATTCATTAGAATCAGTATCTGAACTATTCTGCAATTGGAAAACTGATTCATGAGGTTTATCTGAAATTGATCCTCCTTCATGAGTTGATTGTGCTTGCTGTGAAGTAGATTCTTCTTTATCTTTACCATATCCAAGTCCTGTTTTATCACTTGGATGTATTGAAATAGGTTGAATTGGTTCCACAATTCCTTCTCTTCTTTTTCCTATAGGACCATTTCCTTCATAGCCCATTTTCTGCATGATAGCGTACCCCTTACCATATTGTTCTGTAGGTAACTTAATGTGCAAGAGAGATTCATCTTCATCTTTGTATAGCCAATTTAGGATGTCCCTGTCTTCAACCTCTTCTTTAGTGGTATTGGCTTTAATGAATTTTCTATCAAACTTTGTGAGTGGCACAGAAGCTCGGGATGTAGAGGCTGGTGCAATCTTTTGATTTGATAAGGTAGGCTGACCATGTGACCTCAGAGAAGGAGGTAAATAAGAAAGAGATAGTGAATATTCACCTACCCCTTTGTCTTTAAAATTTAGCTTAGTGTCAAGATTCTTTGTCAATTCTTGCAGTTGTCCTTGTAGATTGGAAGAAGAAAGAGCAAGAGCCTCCCTATTATGTGGCACAAAGGCGTCTTGAGTTGCTCGGAGATTTGAACAAGTTTGTGTGCTATTGTAATCAGCTTGTATGGTTATTTCTTGTCCATCATATAGAAACTTGAGGCATTGATGATACATTGATGGTACAGCTTGCATATCATGAATCCATGGATGACCCAAGAGTATGTTATAAGAAAGATCACAATCTAGAACCTGACAAAAAGTATTTTTCACAACAGGTCCCACTCTGATAGGTAGCATTATTAGTCCTTTAGAAGCTCTTTCTTCATCATCATATGCCTTGATAGTTATTTTCCTTCGTGGATCAATAGAATTTTTTGATATTCCCAAGGCATGTATTAACTTTAAAGTACAAATGTTTAAACCAACTCCTCCATCTATTAAGACACGTCTAATTTGGTGTTTATGGATCATGACTTCAAGATAGAGCGATGAATTATGTGGATGTGTCATGGAGGCATCATCTTTTTTAGAAAATGAAAGACAAGTGGGGGAAGATAAATGTCCCACCATGGCTTGAAATTTGTTTACATCCAAATAAGTGTCAATAGTTGTGTTTACAAGAGCTTCTTCTAAAATATTCTTGTGTATGGGGGATATTTTGAGAAGTTCAAGGATGGAGATTTGAGCTGATGTTTTTCTCAATTGATCAACCAGATTATATTGACTTGGAGGGGAAATAGTTGTTTTAGATGAACTTCCTTTTAAAACAACCTTTGTTTGTCCTCTCGTGGTCACATTAACCTATTGATATTCTTGTTTTCCCTTGATTTTGATAACATTAACCCATTGATCATCAACATAGATGTGACGGATTATATTGTCTTCAACATTTTTTATGCTTTTGGCTTTTGCATCTGATGTTTCTCCCTTTTGATAATTCAGTAAAGGATCTTTGAATGCTTGATGATCGTCATTGGTATGGTGCCCTTCAATTGTAATAGTGCCATTGTCAATTAAATCTTGTACTAGATTTCGCAAAGCTTGACAATTATTCATTCTATGACCCTTACATTGATGATAATTGCAATAATACGAGTCATTCCATGATGGTGGTTTGACTCGAGGCTCATAATCTCTTTAATTGCAATAATACGAGTCATTCCATGATGGTGGTTTGACTCGAGGCTCATAATCTCTTTGTGGTGGTAAGGTGATAACCTTATTATCAAGAAGCTCCTTGAGAGCAGATTCAAGAGATTGACCCAAAGTGGTAAAATTCTGTCTATTTGAAAAGAATGGAGGTCTGGACGGATTTGATGTTTGGGTATTGCCAAGATTGTTATTGAAATTAGCACGATTATCCTTGGTGTTTTGATT
>VDFB02170975.1:0-39585 GCA_007258455.2 Sequoia sempervirens | reverse complement strand
GTGACAGTGTAATTTTTGAAAAGGGACTTACTGCACTCATGTTCCAATAAACACATTAATGGCACGACTAAGCATAATAAAGGGAATTCAATTGGAAACATTAGTGTTGAATTGATAGCAAAAGAATCAGAGAGGCGAATGAAGAACCAGGGAATTCTCTTAGTTTGAAGGTTTCGAGCAAAATATAGTAAGTCATTTGTGCCTCAGTTCCTCTAATTTTAACTTCTATAACTTTTGAAGAATGGAGTCCCCTAGCTCAGGAAAATTAAAAGGTAGAAAACTTGGTGAAAGCAGTCAACCTAGGGGAAAGAAACAAAAAACTAAAATAGAACATGAGGTCACTGAACGAAGACTAAATCAAGACCTCATTGACCAGTTACCTGGCTCTGGACCTAAAGCCAGACGATCTGCTCAGCTTAGGGAAAGAAATAGATAAACTGGATGATAAATGTAAATTCATAGGAGATGTTTGGGCTCCAATAAGGGGATATGAATTGTTTAATTTTCACTATCATCGGAGAAATTGTTTTGAACCAGTATGCAACCCATGGAAGCTTAATTTGGGAAAACTGGTGTGCCCTAATGTATTTGTAAATGTAGAATTGGTAAAATTGTTAGTTGATCATTTAGAACTTGAAACTCAAAGCTATATGTGACCCATCCTGTCATGCCCAAAATTTTACCAAAAAAACCTAACATTTTTTTTTTTAATCTATTAATTTGCTAATTAACGCTCTAAGTGTTTGGGGTGTAACATAAGCCATCTCCAACATACAACTATATTCCTTATCCATAAATGGAACCACTAATCCTGTCACCAATAGTTGATTTATATTTAACGTTAGTCTCGCATTGTTATTTATAATTAGAGGTAAGGTTAATATCAATATTCCTTCTAATATTTAAAATGATATGATAATTATCATCATCATAAACTTGTTCACATTAGTATCCTTTCTTTAAGCTAATATTGATTTTAAACTTGTTATTGTGATACTATTATTATTCTATCTTTCACTACTAGACTATGCTTTAAAAATTAAATTTACAAGTATTAGATTCACTGGCTAAGTTAATAATATTCTCATTATAATGGTTATGATACCTTAACCCGCATTGAGTAGTTTCTACTTCAAATTCATGTTGACCATAATGTCAATATGGTATTGTGATTATTACCATAGTTCATCATGACCCAATGATGGTATTTTAGGGTACCAAATATGTATCTTTCTATAAGATTAATTATATTGCTTGTATTAAAAAAATTCCATATTTTAACATCTATAAAAAGTTGTGCCAAAAGATGCTCCTAGATAGCAATGAACCTTAAAAATTAGTAATATTAATTATGCTAACATTAGTATTAGGGTAACTAACGATATGAATATTGATAAGAGTATTAACAATAATATGTCATTGATCATTAAGGTACTCGATGATAATAAGACTTTCTCTGAAATTTTATTACTCACAAATAATATTAACTTTTACTTATAATAGAAATGTTAATGTGATAGAAATATCATGTTTTCATATACCCTTGTTTATACTACTATAAATTCCATCCATTAATACCCATATCAATATTATAATTGCTTTTAGTAATAATAATATTATACACATCATCCTTAATATAAAAATCCATGTTATATTTACCATTAAGCATTAATTAATCAAATAAGCACTATTATATAAATACTCTAATCACCCAAGTTGACCCCTAGATTAAGGTGGATGGTATCATGCCCTAAATCTATATGTAATACAAAAAACACCACTAAATTATTTTTGTAACAGTACATGTATACAATATTATCTCTCAACTAATTGTTGCTTAAAACTTACCCTCAATAATAATACCACTATTTTTTTTAGTAATTATTATATTATTTTTAATTCTCTTAGTTAATTCTTATATATATAATACTTATTTATTTATCTTTATTATATGCATAAATGATTATACGATTAAATATATTCACTTATATATATTCCATATATTTATTTTGGAGGAAAAGTTTTTATTAAAAAAAATAGAAGATAAATCCTTTTCTAAAGAATGTTAATAATAACTATTGCTTATTTTGTTTACCTTTTCCTTTTATGCCTTATTTTGTTTACCTTTTTCTTTTTTTATTTAATGGTTTTAAGTTCACATATTCTTTTTAAAAGAATAGGGTTATATTCCACATATCCTTCTATTAAGGAATTTCAAAATGGAATTCAAATCAAAGTCCCCTAAATTAATAAAAAGAAAACATGAATTATAAAAAAACATAAACTCAATTGATAGAAAGCTCAATTGTGGAAACGATAAACAACAAAATAGCATTAAGACTCAAGACAAAAGGAGTCTTTACTGAGTGGGATGGAAAAATGAGGTTTAATTGGGTAGGCCTTAAAGTCCCCATGTTTTTTGGGGAAAGAGATAAGAAGAAAGAGCAAACAACATGGAATCCGCCTAAGACTGGATGGTTGAAACTGAACTTTGATGGAGCTTCAAAAGGTAATCCTGGTCCATCAGGGGCAGGATGTATAATTAGGGATAGTAGTGGTTCCATTAAAGGCAAGATTGTTGTTCCCCTTCAAGAGGATACAAATAACATAGCTGAATTCACAGCCTTATACATTGGGCTGATTGAATGCCAAAAGAAAGGAATTGACAAGTTAGAAATTGAAGGAGATTCGGCTATCACTATCAATGCAGTGAGAACGTCTGAAACACCTAACTGGAGACTTAAAGCCCTACTAGAAAGGATACTGACAATTCTTGATTATTTTGATTGCTTTACTATTAATCATGTATATAGGGAGGCAAATTTGGAAGCAGATGAGTTATCGAAGATTGCAGCGGAAGGTAAAGTGGTGAGGTGGTGGCAGTAAAGCTATGTTAGATGATCAAGGTCCTTTGTTATTGGGGCCATTTTTGCAAGAGACAGTTTGTTCCTTTGGCCACAACACTGGTTGGGACTTAATTATGTCTACTAGAGCTCTTTCAGATGTTTATATCCTGTCAAGAACAGTTGCTGTTTTGGTTTGGAGTATAAGCTTATAATGATTATCTTGTAATATAAGATGTAAGATCCTTTGATAGTAGCTATATTAATAAAATTTGCTTTGCCTCTTGCTGATAAAAAAATAAAAAAAAATAAACTAACTAAGTCTTTTTTTTTGTTCCTTTTATGAGTGGTATTCTTTTATAACATTCATGTATTGTTTTCTACGCCATTCAAGGAGGAGTTGTGGGGGTAAAGGAATATTAAAGAGAACACTAGCGATGAACTCTTTATCCAAGAGTTTCTAGATATCTATACAATTAAAATGTTGAACACGGCTAACGTAATGATATCGTGAACTTCATTATTATTATAGCATCCATAAAGATTGCATTTTTTTGTTCTATTTTTTTTAGCGAACTCCATGCTAACCAATTTCGTGTCATCCAAGGGAAAATAAGTATTGATTTCTTGTCATTACAGCTATTGACAATGCTGTAATTTTTAGGCAATTAAATTTTCCTTCATTTTATATTACTCCCTACATTTTGTTATTATTTTATTATTAAACTCCCTTTTGGGAATGGAGCGGCCAACTATCCTTTAACATTGGTCAAATTGCCTCGGACATTGGGATTAAATTTTGACAAGACATACTGTGGTCCTTG
Source organism: Sequoia sempervirens (assembly GCA_007258455.2). Taxonomy (NCBI): domain Eukaryota; kingdom Viridiplantae; phylum Streptophyta; class Pinopsida; order Cupressales; family Cupressaceae; genus Sequoia; species Sequoia sempervirens. Next base: position 35,918 of record VDFB02170975.1, on the reverse strand, counting down.
CCTCTACCCAACCCACTGTAGCTTTCACAATTATTGTTGTCTGGGGTGATCTGATCCATGGATTGCTCACCTTCCCATTTTTGGCAAAGGTCAGAGGGAGTTAAGACTTCGAGATAATACCTTGTAAGATTTTTTTTTGACCACCATCTCAAGCTAGGGATATGACTTCTCACTCTCTCCTGTAGATTATCATTAGCATCTTTTACTTCATTTTATTTTCATTTCAAAATAAGGTTTTAATTTGAGCACACAATCTGAATGTCGATGTAGGAGCAGAGCCATTATCTCTAGTAGCGCAAGATCAGTTCAACTGGAATAGAAGTGCATAACTAGCTAAAGGTTCGACAAATTTTTTAAGGGGTTTAAGAAATAATCTTCTGCTCTCATATTTCAACGTATAATATTCTTCTTTCTTATTTTCTTTTTAATTTTTATTGTGCCATAACCTAAAAGATACTGGCCTCTCCCAATGACTGTTTGAAACTTTAATTCCTTACGGAATTCCAACTACAGCTACCCAATATTTAGCACAGGATGCAAAATTTACTGCTTACTGATTAGAACAAGAACAATGCACATCTGTTGTTCCCATTTATTTTATCTATTTTTTAAATTTTTTTAACAACTTCACACAGCCAAAAAGGTCATTAATAGAGGAAGATTGATTTGTTGAGCTGGGCCTGGTAGGGTGCTATGACTGTAGCTGTATTATTCTTTTTTTTTTTTTAATACTTGACAGGGAAATACCAGTTGCAACTACAGTGATAGAGCGAGAGTAGGCTATAGGTTCAAGCCTTAATGATATGCTTATTGCTCTCACTCTTTTTTTTTCTCCATATACTTGTGGTGCGAACTTCCCTCCCAATTTATTAAGTCGTGAAGATTTTAGCTAGCGACGGTATGAAGGGGAGAACGAATGTGAGCAGCCCATTCACTCCACTACATCTTCCATCCCAAGGCTTGATCTATTTAATCATTTAAAATATGGGTTCTATTTTATTAAAATTCTCTTTCTTTATTTATGTTTAGAAATGGAAGTATTGCAATAACAGAAAATATTATATATCCGAATAGAAGTTCATTCATACATATCAATAACTAGTGATATACATGTTTGCATGTCTTACTTTTGATTGTACTTGTAGCGAATAGAGATACTTTAATTCTAATAACTAGAGGCATAACTCCATGTACATTTCTAATATATATGGGAAAACTGAAAGTATGAGATGATACATATTCCTTTCAAACTAGAGCACATATTCTCCATTTCAATTCTAGATAACAGTACTTCGTGTGCAATATGTTGAAATGAATCCACACAAGTAAATCTACAGTGATGATGTGGGTAGATTTTAGTTTGAAATTAAGTTCTCACGGAGGGATATGGCCTCAACATTACTCAAGTTTGTAATCCCTAACATTTACATAAGCAACAGTCTCAAGATGGGGGAGCCACAAGAAATTTCAAACACAATTCGACAAATACACACTAACACATATTAGAAATGTGAGTACTTTTAGAAGATACACAACATTTTATGAATTGAAAGCAACTATCATTTGATGGGTCACATTTAAAGCCATGGACATTCTCTTTACTTTAGTAATAGTTTTAAAGATTCTTATGGAAAATAACTTCAATTTTTTTTTTTCAAAGAATAGTTTAAGTGAAATACAACAGTGATACACAGTAGGGAGGAATTGGATCTGCACAATCTCACTTTTCTCCATTTCAACAAAACACTAAACTACCGACATTACAGTAATGTTTGAGAATACAAGGAACACCATGCTAACACATAAGACTTTCTCTATTACAATAATAATGGAAAATCTAAAAGTCCACATGCCCAAGAATAAACTTTTCCCTTTTCCATTCTCTCCCATGTTACATCAAACACTAGTTTTCCATATCATGAATAAATTTTACAAATACTATGAAAGACACAATTTATTAGGGCTTGCTCTCCACCCTACCATAATGGCGTCATGGAGCCTCATGGGCTCTAGCCATACCCCCGAGCAAGGATTTCTTTTAGCTCCAAAAATATGAATGGAGTCTTTTCAAATTTTACCAAAAAAAAAGAGCAGAAATAACATAGCATCAAGTTACATGCATATAGGTTCTCCACTTGCTATTTTCAAACATGATTCATACAAAATGTCACCTCCTTAAAACTAAGAAACAAGGCAAATGGAAATGGAAGAACTTATCTTTTTCCTTTTGATGAAGGGACTAAAATATTGTATCCCTCTTTCCTCTCCAACCAAGCCATCTTCATAACTCCCCTCCAAAGAGTTGGACTCCCCTCCTTTTCTCATTCTTTTCACCATCTTCACTCAAGTTCTCCAAGAGGAGAAGTGGGTAACGCCCAAATCTTCCATCTTCTTGAGATATATAGGGATCCTCCAAACCTACACTCTTTCCCACAAGTTCTCACACATGTGTGAGTCTTTTGCCAATTCCAAGAATTTTTGGGGAGTAGAAGGTTGAGAGTGACAAGTCACTCTTCCCAATCCCCAAAACTTTTTGAATTTGTCACATTCATGTATGTGGCTTTTGAGGGGTCTTTTCACACTCCAAGGACAAGTTCACATGTTTCAAAAAGGTTCCAAACCCATAGGTATAGGTCCTAGGGGTCTATTCTTGTTCAAAAACCAAGAAATTGTTTCAGTAATCCCTTTTTAAAACCCACACAAAAATCCATACGAATTTTGATCTTAACCAAGGGTTCCAATCCCAACCAAAATCACATCACATGTCCTACAATTGGATTCTACTCAAACATAATCACCCAACCAATAATAAAACCTCAAACCCTTCTAAGTCAAATAGGGCTACACTTAGAACTTCCCAAAGATGTATTTGATTTGATTCCAACATTTATCTATCCTCCTATTTGCATATTCGATTCTCGACCTTTAATGTTAATCCCACATTGACTCACTTAATTTCCTGCACAACATAATTAAGCACAGTTAGACATAATAATAAACCACATTAATTGTAAATTGAATCTTTGTAACTTTATTCATGAATCATGTATATAGCTAATTACTCTTCCAATGTAATACGACACAAAAATTATCTTATTTCAAATTCATCTTATAAGTTCGAATCTCATACAATAATTCGCATGCACATACATCTTTATTAAGTAAAATAACAATGATATAACATAAAGTAAAAACAAACTATAAGGTTACTGTTAGACAATTTCATATCACTTGCAATATATCTAACCATCTATTTAGGATAAATATATAACAATTTAAGGTTGTATTAGTCACATGCAAAGAGAGGTCTTACATCTGGGAAGCCACAAATACACTTATCAGAAGAAGCAATAGGGGAGGTTTTCAATTTGGAAGGGGTTTGCAATGAAAAGATCATATGTGAAGAATTGGAAATGGAGTTCGGGAGAATGGACACAATCTATAAGGGTTGGAGGTTGCCAATTCACTGGATTAGACAAGGTGGCAAACCAGTTCCTTTACAGGATAGTGAGGGACTCCTTTTCATGTTGAATTGTTTGAACCTTATATGAAATATACTTATTTCTCAGTGGGCCAGGTATTGGGAATGGATGTCCTCGAGTATATGTCAATTGTGCCCATGATAATTTCTGCAGATATCCAGTACCACAACTCTAGGCCATTCGACTATGCCTCATATATTTTTAAGGGGCTTGATTCTAGATTGATGGCAATAAAGGGCGAAGCTTCTATTTCTCATCTCAGGCATTATTCATTGTTGATGCATATGGTGATATATTTTGGACAAGAGTTGGGACTATGGCCTCCGGAGATGAGGATTTCTCAATTTAATAAAGAAGGTGTAGCATTACCTGTTCAATTGTGGACTGCTATCTGGGACAGTAGGTTTGCCAATTCTAGTTTTGTTCATTTTGAGGAATATTTTGTAAAAACATTGTACAAATTATACCATCATCCATGTGATTATTCTTTATTTGAAGAGATAAAGAGGTTTCTTCAGCCAAGGGATTTCAATGGGCCAATTGATCATAATTGGGGAGATTGGTATTGCTTGGAGGGAGCTACTATGATTAGAGTTTATGGGTTTGAAGATGCCCCATTCATTTTTCCAAAGACAGTCCCAAACATAATTGCATATTTGGAGATTGTCAGACAAATGGATTATTCCAGTGTTATGAATCTTAGTTCCTTTGGGAAGCAGGGTTTCATGCGTAGTACATTATGCTTTGGTGATTTTACTATGTTGGCCAAGGAAGGATACAATTTGATCCTTGATAAACTGCTGCAGTACAATATGAAGAGAGGACCACCCAGAAAGAACTTTGACCTAGAAGGGTATATTAATTATGCTAAAATAAGGATAAAATTTGGAGGGTATCAACATGTGCCTTATCACTTTGATGATATGATCTAGAATTTGGATGAGGAAGAAGCAGAGATGGTGGTCGAAAGATATAATCAAAGGTTGTAGGATGCAAAGTTGTTGTCTTCTGGGGAGTAGGCATATGAGGATAATATGCCACAAGGTCAACCAAGTAAAATATCTAGATTTAGAACTCAACATTATATTTTCCCTACCCGAGAATTGAGTAATGAAGAGAATGAAGAAGCAGATGCAAGGCATGTAGAATATAGATCATTTGTGTCAGATGATGAATTTGTTAACTCCCTAGAGTTTAAAACATTTTTGTATAAACAAAAGGGAAAATAAATAAGGGAAAAGGTTGATAATATTACTGCAGGTAATGAAGAGCAATTTTTGAATGATTTAAGGTGTGTGGATGAGGAGATGACGAGTATGACCCCTGAAAAAGGGAGGAAATGTTGGAAAATGTCAGTGTCATGATCTTTCCTGGGCCTGATCTCAAATCTGCACTAATCTTTGATAGTTTCTTAAAAGACAGTAATGCTACACATAGCTCAGCCAAGAAAAGGTAACAGAAGTGTGTGCAGGATCTAAATACAATACAAATGAAGGATCATTAATGATTTGGGCCTTATATCCACCCCATAGGAAATCAATAGTTATTGACACTGAAAAGGAATTTGGGCATGTCATGAATTTAAAGGTTGGAGAAGCTGATCCTGTGGATATCGTAGAAATTGGAATAAATGTTGCAAAACTAAACAAAGCCCAAATTCAGATGTTGATTAAGGAGAGAGAGATGTACAAAACAAATAGCGAAAGGATGTTGAGAGAAAATGATCGCCTAAAATATTTGTTAGGTGTTACTATGAATTCAACCAAGCTGCTTACCCAAGGTGAAAGCTCTCAGTCAAAAGATCATTGGGAAGGAACAAGTGCTTACTCCCAAGGAAAATATGATGCACTTGTGGCAATAATCAGGAAAAGGCAGGCCAATTTAACATCTTGGTTGAATAAACTCTGGGGAAAATATTCACATACCCTTGCTGCATTAAAAGAACATGAAAGGATGGATGGACGGATTATGGAGAAGTTTCTAGAAACAAACTAGAGAGATGTTTCTAATAGTGTAGCAATTGAAGCTGCAAATCATTTTATGAATAAACATCGAAACTTCTTTAAAGAATTACAAGGGGATGCATAGGGATTGATAAATGCCGCCAGGAAAACATTGAATACATTCTCCAATGATAAAGGAGAATTAAAAGACATGACTAGATGGAAAGGTGAGAATGAGTCAATACTACATGAAATCCTGAAGATAGCTACTGCTAAAAACACAACATTGGAGGAGGCGAGTGAGCAAAATGAGAAGATGATAAAGATGGAGATCACAATCCGGAACGCAGTTGGAGATGCAAATACGTACGAATGCCGGGATTATTTGGATCACCTATCTAAAACTCATTTATGGCTTAACAGAGCTTGCTTATCTTCTAATCTGTTGTTGTTTAAACATTTGACATTTCTGAAAGGACGTGCCCTTTCAAGTTTTGATGTATAAATATCTGTTTCGGTAGCGAAACAGGGGAGATATAGAATATAATATAGAATAGAAAAAGGATACAGTAAAATATGATGTTTCACAAGTATGAGACTATGATGCAAGCTTAAGATTATGGAAATATTGAATGAAGATCATTTAATGTGGTGACATCTTTCTAGAATCAGTTGTTTATTATCATTGAAAGTATTATTGAGTTGTCTCCAAGTTGGTGTTTTCTGGTTATTTAAATTGATGTAACAAGTTTATATTCAGTTTATCGGTGCACATTTGTTGTATCTATATGATTGATTATCTAGTTCTTCCAAGAGAAGATTAAATCCGTTTAATTAATCATATTAATTAGGGAATGCCATTTGGATCATTAAAAAGAACTTGGTAGTCACAATCTTGCATGGTTATACAAGTTATAAACTAAAATATATGCCAAACAACTTGAATATTTTTCAGGAAGAAGTACTCATTTTAGATTTCTCATTTGACTCCGCATACCCAATAAGGCACTAGTCTTTGTGTTATCACCATTTAGTCTTACTCATTTTTTACATTTGTTAACTGAACATATTAGGTTTTAGCTTTGATATTGATATACAATTGATACCAAATCATATTTTATTTATCCACTCCCATTTTCCACTGTGGGTAGAATACTTTAAAAGGAGATAAGCATAAATTAAGTATATCTTATTCATATAGGTATACCCACCTAGGTCCAACAACACCTAAAGAGAAGAAGGTTTAACCCATTTAGACCTTGTCTATTACCCTGAAATGTGCCAAGAGATTGGCAACCTCTTGAGGCATTTCACCTACATTTTTGAGAGCTAACACACCGCACTACCACTACATATCCAGTGAACTCATGTGGTATGGTGGTAACCGCACTACCGCACCTCAGTGTAAAGACACCTGTGGTATGGCGGTATCCACCGCACTACTGCTTGACAACTGAGAGGCTCCTACGGTATGGTGGTAACCGCGTTACTGCTCCTCTCTCTAAATCTCCTAGCGGTATAGAGGTACAAGCATGAACTTAATACTTAAGAATTATTTGTTGCTCGGTGACAGAATGAGGGTTATACCAGTGAGTTTGAGACACATATTATCAACACTACCTCCCACAGCCTGAGAGTTTCGACCCCTCACTCGCCAGGCCGGCCAAGACAAAACTCCACGCCTACCTCACACACTAGCCCTCAATCCAATAACCCCCATAGTAAGAGAATTTTCCAAGCCGTTGCATCACTACCTCTCCATGACACCAAACAGAGGCTTGAGAATAGGGACACTATCAATGTACCAATTAGGGGGCCACTCTAATCCCAAGACTCCAGCACCGAGTAGAAAGACAAAAAAAAATAGTGTTGAATACCCTACAGTACCAAAGAAAGATAGAGCACACCGAAAATAAAGAACCAATCCTAGTACGCACTGAAAAACCCCTCCCCCAACAGAAGATTTTAAGGAGAATATGATCCCACACAAGGCTAAAACATGCACATTCCAGACTCGACATGCATCTCTAGCCTAGATGGCCGCGAGCTCACACGAAGCTAGAGTGAGCCATCAACAGTGGTAATTAATTCAAGGAAATCAATACCTAGCCTAACCATATTTTTTAGAATTTTATTTTTATAATCTGCTATTTTTTCGTATGTATAGAACAAAGACCTTGATTTTCAGTGAAAAACCTATGTTTAATCAAACTAAAAAAACAAATACTTAATAAAACCAAAACATATTAAAAGTATATTTGATGGATAGCTCATTCCGAGGACTACGATCATCCAGTTGGGTTTATGAAGCCTCCATTTTCATCCTCAACTCGAGCTTCGAAGAGAAAAATTCTACATAATTTTGGTGCCAGAGGGGGAGAAGGGGGGAAAAGGGGCATTCAAATGAACCTAAGTTTGACTAAATACCCTTTTTTCCATTGTCTTCGTCATTAAAAGATGCAAAAAATAGTGAGTCCCACCATTTAATATGGTTCGCTCGAACCAGGGTCCATTTGAACCCCTTTTGGGTCCATTTGAACACCCCAATTCATGCGAACCCCTAAAAAGCAAAACAAAAATTCATAGGAGCATTTTTGCAATTTTCCTTCCTCATTGGAATTGTAAACCAGTTTTGTGGGTTTACCCTATGATACTCCATCACTCCATTGTGCATATGTAAGATGATACTTTCATTGTAATCCATATCAACTATTAAGAACAAGATTAGCATGCAAGTCACTGTCACCATATTCTTGTCAATATAATAGCATTGTATAGTAGTACAAAAAATTCATACAAAGCTCATAGACATTGTCCATAACCATCCTATCATTGAAACAAAATGTGAGATTTGTGAATCAAGATTGATACTATAGCCATTGTATCATCAGCAGATCACTTCATTGTTAACCATTGCATTATACCAGATGTAGAAGCTATTCTTGCACTGTCATATGCACTTGTCCTTGAGTCGATGTAGGTTCAAATGTGTTTGTATTTTACTCTGTGAGATATTTTTAATTGCTTCTTCTTTCTAAGAAATCTAGACATTCTTCCTATGGGTTGCTTCTCTCTATGACTTCCTTTCTTCTATCGGTTTGCTCTTTTATTCTTCAATTGGAAAATGTCCTCCTGATTTTAGCTGATCCTTCCCTTCACTTCATCGACTTCCTCCTCTCTCTCAAACTGTCACCCTTCCTTTGTTGCACCATTCCAAATCTTCAATGACTATGAAAAGGCATCAAGAAGTATTAAATTTAATTGTCTTTTCGATCCCCCACATTCCCCTCAATCTCATCCACTTCTCCCATTCCAAAAATGGTTCTTCGTAGGAAGCTGCAAATCAATGAAATGCAACCTTTATGTTGGTGAACTATATAAAAATGGTGAAGGCAATGAGAAGGCATTTCCTGTCTCACCGCAATGATTAATCCAAAATCCCCAAACATGGTGTGGTATTACGGTAACTCACATTCTTCTCCCGCATTCTCAAGAAGAACCAAGCAACAAACCCTAAGAACAGTGTGGTATTGCGGTGAAGAAATAATATGAAATTTTATTTCAATAAAATGTGGTAAATATTTTGAAAGCGTCCTTCCTGCATGTGTGTGAATTGGAGCTTTGGATGAGGATGCATGAACATCCATCAAAAGCATATTTGAAAGTGGATTTTTATCAGATATTGTAGCTGCAAGTTCCACTTCGAATCACCAAAGCCTTCACAAAAACTTCTACACAAAATTCAATAATGAAGAATTTATGCACAAATTCTCTTTTGAATGATTTCAAATTGTGATCAATTTATTTGTAGCTTATATGTGTAGATGAGATTTGACGTTCCTTGTAGTTTCCTATGCCATTCACTAAATAAGCATAAAATTTCCAAAAAGGTAAAAATGTATCCTACAAATTTCTCTTTCTCCACCTACATATAATATAAAACTGAAAAGAATCACTTTTACTCTCCTCCGCACTTTATAAAATGTCACATATGCCTCCATCGCAACACTGCACGGTTTGTTGTTGGGCCTTCACGGTGATGCAGGAAAAGCATGTTGAGTCACCTGCTCTCCCACAAACTCTTCAAGTCATGCCAGTGGTAATGCAGCAAAGCCTTTTCTTTTGCTCTTCTCTCTCATCAATGGCTTGATGGCAACAAAAAAATGGAAATTTTTTGTTTGGAAGTTCATCAAAGGCACAATAAATTTTTTTGAATCCCTTTTCCAACACAAGCAATCAACTCACTTACATAGAAGATTTGAGAAGGAAGCTCTAAGATTACAGGGTGAGAATGATAATAAGCTTTAAAAATTTCTTATTCTCTCCACTAATATATCAGAAGCAAAATTCGAAGGAGCACATGCAAGAATATAGGCCTTTGAATTTCTTTTGGTGTAGTCCAGGAGTAACATTTGAAGGCACATTAAGGAAAACATAATGAAAAGGATAGAACTTGTCATATGTTAAACCAAAGGGAAAAGCAAAACAATGAATCAATCATCAAGAAGATTATGGTAGACCTCTTTACAATGCATAATCAAGCCCAATGATAAAGGGACAAACCTATGGTAATGAATTTTTTATGTTTGTGGATGAGTTTCAAAAGTAAATAACAATCCACAAAGGAATACATTTAAATATAGACACTTAAAGGTGAAGTACATCAGATATATATAATGCAATATCATAGGTACAATTAACAAGGTATGAATGAGCAAGAAGTTTTTAGTAGATTGTAGTATTTCTAAGATTCTTTCTTCGGTGAATTCTTTGAATGACTCATATTCATTGGTTATGTCCTCTATGATGAATTCTTGATGTGGAGGTGGTTGTTTTTGTTGTGGTTGTGGTGTTTGATATTCCATAGGCTTAAGATTAGAAGGCGTTCCCCATTGTGGTTCGATGGTACTTGTAGATGAAGTGATGTTAGAGCTGCTAAGATTTGCTTCCATAATTTTTCTATGCTGGGATCTCGTAATAGGCATAAAATTGTAAATGACCTTATGGAGTATTATATGTTTGCAATGTGATGGGATAATTTGGTTTCAAGATGAATTTAAGAGATACATTGATGAGCTTTAGACCAAAGGATGATTTTGATATGTGATTTGATGGAGGATGTGACAAACACTCTAAGAGTCAAAGTTATGGTAGATATCAAATGTTGATAAGGATTACATGATGCTTTTTACTTGGGATAGATTGTTGAGCACAAGAAAAAAATATGATGGTGAATTTGAAAAACCTAGAGGGGAGACAATTCCACTAAGCTAACAAGTTCACAAGATAGGGATAAATGATGATAAGAGACCTATCAAGGTGATTGACTAATATGGGCTGCTAATATGAGGATGTGTTGATGTTTGATGATGAGATTGATCTTGTTCATCCCAAGCTATGACTATTTATCCTAGAAACTCCAAGATGAAAAGATGTGAATTAGAGCTGTATTGATGATTTGATGTGGAAATGATTGATTGGTACTATAAGGTCTATGATGTCGCAAGGCCTTTGGTCCTAGATGAATTGCCCGAGGAATTTAAGAAATCAAAAATTTGAAGATTCTAGAACAAATTTAACAATCAAATGCATTGTGGGATTTCAAAAGTGGTGCACTACCTTTTAACAAAAGCGACTAAATTTTACAAAAGAGTAGATATTTTTTTAAAGTGACATTGTGTGATAGTCAAAAGTGAGGGTTTATGTAAAAGCATGATTGTGCAAGATTTGGAATGACAGAGAGTAGGTTTCTAATCAAAAGTGGAAAATAGCTCAAAAGTGTCAATATGTCCACCAAAAGCGTCGTTACACTCCAGAAAAGGCATCGAGATATAAATGAAAAGCATTTGGTTGTGCAAAAGCGTGACTATACTTAGTAGAAGTGAATTTTTGAGAATGAACCTAAGATGTTTGTTGGGGTTTTGAGTAAATTGGCAAATTTTGAGTGTGATTTTGAAATTGTCTTGTTTGGAAAGTGATACAAACAATAAACAAAATATCAAAATTGACTCCAAGGTCATAATGATGATTTCACAAGCCTTTTTCAACAAGAGTTTGGTATTTGGTAACATGGGTATTGAACAATGAATACACACTAAAAATACACAACCTAGATAGTAGCAAAAGGGTGTGTCATAAGCACATCTACCAAAGCAAAAACCTCCACAATGAGTGGGTGACTAGAGTATACAAAGGTCATGTACCACCTCAACACCTCTCACCTTGAAAGGATAAGTTCCTAATCAAGGAATATCAATCACCTCAACAAGGGGAAATACATGATGAGTTACTTCACACATGATATTGTACATTGCATTATCTCAAGCTAATAGTTGATGGTCTTAAAGGCTACTAATAAACAAGGTTCATAGTGGGGGATCACTGAATAGTGGACCCATTTGAGGATGCCTGAGTTGAGAGGGGTATCCCCTCTCCTTCTCACCTATACATGTCTCAACTGATTGCTCGAGCCGTGAGGCTTGGCTTATAGGATGCTAGTGACACCTTGGGGTACAACTTTCATTCTACCCCCTTCATATACCTCACCTAAAAACGTGGTTGAGGTCAACCTTGATGTGATGAAATCCCCAAGTAGGCCTCTTACTGAATTAAATGGATATGGTGCTATTTTTGATTCCCAAGATAATTCTTAAGAGTCACGAGGGAAGAGCATACACAAACAATCAGTCCTCAGGTAAAAAAAAAATTACACTAATGGTGTTTTTGATCTCCAAGATCGCATGTAGCACAAGGAGAGAGCATAGACACCACTAGTCTACCAAACACGACACACAAGTAATTTTAATACCCAAATTCAAATGTGAACTTGTTGTATTGTTCAAGTTTAAGACCCAAATTGAAATGTGAAATTTGTATTGTTCAATTCTAAAACCCAAATCAAAATGTTAAATTTGTATTGTTCAATTTTAAGACCCAAATCAAAATGTGAAATTTGTATTATTCAATTTTAAAGCCCAAATTGAAATGTGAGATTTTTATTGAAAACCCTACAAGAAAACTTGTTAGTAGTTTATTTTCTTGTCTTCTCCAAATGTAAGCCACAGTTGCATAGATATGTTAGTCTAAAAGCCAAAAGATCAAGCACACATTAGGGTTAGGAAAATATAAAAGTACAAAAATAAATATACTTCTAAAAAGAACAAATGCACGTCACTATAATTAAAATAGAAGCGTTGATTTACCATAAATGTGTCATTGTATGTTCACACAAGCGCCAAGTTGTAACATATGCATCAAGTCACAAAAAATGTATCATTGTAACTTGCAAAAGTGTTGTTGTAACCCGCAGAGATAAAATACACAAAAGCGTAAGAGAAAAAGCGTCCATTGTTGACAGAGCGTTGTATTTTTGTAGAAGCGTCGATACATGACAAAAGCATCGCTACATAGAAATAAAAGTGTTGATATGCTTCAAAAGAATCTCTGTAACCTGTAGGTCATCAAAACTTCAAGAAAATGTTAGATCAAAGACGTGGGTCCTATTGGGCATGCCAAAATGTCATAAGAGAATAATGGGTTATGATTAAAATATAGATTTAAACAATAAGGGTTAGAAAAAATTAAGAACCCACAAAACAAAGATCAATTAAAATCATATGAGCAATGAAGTTGTATACAATTGAATCAATGAATAAACACACATCAAGATTACAAATCAAACTAAGATCAGTTATGATTAAAAGAAAACAAAGCAAACCTAGTACTCCATTGTATGGAATTATGCTAATTTAGGATGCAAATTGCTCAAATTGTGGATAACCCATGTTACAAAAGCTTTGATGATGATCTTGACTCACAATTATGATGCTCAAATGCTCAAAAGTGCTCTCAAAAGAATATCAATTTCTCATGAGAATTGTGAATGATTTTGATGAAGATGAAGACTTCTTTTATAGAAATGCAAATATTTGATCAACGATGGAGATTGAAGGATGAAATCAATGAATGAGAATAAATCAAGAAGATCGAGGGTGGAAAATTAATTAGAGCTTCAATTATCTGAAAATATCTCTGTATTTGAAGGAAATTGGTTTGGGATATTTTGAAAAGAGAATATTCTATTTTTAAAAATAGAATATTCTTTTGAGAGGGAAATTAAAAAAAATATTTAATGATGAGAGGAAGAGGATATTCCACAGAATATTCCATGTGTAAGTTGAAGGGAGAAATTAGTTAAATTAAATAATTATTTAGTTATTTAATTATGTGAGATGGAGGAAAATTTAGATTTAATTAAAGAATTGAAAAATTATTGTGAGAGGAAAAAATAATATTTAATTAAATAACTCAAGATTATTTAATCAAAGTGGGAAGATAGAAATTTGAATTCAATTAAATAATTCAAAATTATTTAATTAATGTGATAAGAGGAAATAGATAAATTTTGATGAATTAATCAAATAATATTAACTATTCAATTAATAGAGAAAAAATATGAATTTAATCAAATAATTATAAATTGCTTAAATAAAATTGAAAAACTAGGAGATAATGAGGAAAATAATGTTAAAAGAAGAATTATGAGTATGTGATACATTCAGACAAGTTTAGGTGTCTAAAAGATCCATTAATAGAACCACAACTTAGTTATCTACAAAAGTTCTTATATAAGTCTGATAAGAGTTCAAACTTGGACAACCATCCTACTATGAAGTGTCACGATAATAAAAACTCTAGAATAAGTCTAGGAGTTGTTGGATTAAAAGTTGTCTAAGAACAGTGTGAAACATCTTTCAAAAATTAAAATAAAACAATAATAATTTTATGCTTACTAACTCTTGGTTCTTGTTCAATATATGATATCTTGTTTCATAATTTGACAATTCTCTCTAAACTATGCTTGTTCATTTGCTCAAAATTTCTTGAAACGTACAAATTTAAAAATCAAATCACTCATCATTGTATTAAATAGCTTACCCAAGATATGTCCAACCATAATAATCCTATAATTATTTTATTATGAGACAAATGATATGAGATGTCTATGTAAGTCAAAATCCATGAGATACAACTAGTTAAATATAGAAGAGTATTATTTCACTTTTTTAAAAGGATGGATTTTTTTATCATGAAAATCAATATGTGCAAAGAATTAAAATAATATTATTGATCAAAATTAGATTTAATCAATATTAAAATTGATAAATAAGATAAAAATGCTTAATAGATTTTGATAATCAATAAATAATTATCTAATATCTAAATTATAGGGTAGAATGGCCTATGATATGGTTGAATGACATTTTTTAATAATGGTCCTAGAGGCATTCAGATTCCCATCTGAATTTTGCAATATGGTTGAAACCCTCTTAAAGGATGCCTCAACTTAAGTTGAAATAAAAGGGGTGTTGACTAAACAGATTAAGTTGGGAAGGTCAATAAGACAAGGTTGCCCCCTTGCTCCGACCTTGTTTGCAATTGCAACAAAAGCTTTGTATTAGGGACAAGACCCAAGATTAGAAGAAGAAAAAGTTTCCAAACTAAAATCAATCATGTTAAGTTGGGAAAGCTACCACTAGAGTGGTTTAATAAATTTGAGATCCAATGGAGTGACCCTAACAAGCAAGTTAGATATTTAGGAATCCCATTTACTATTAGCCTATGTTCGAAGGACATGTGAAACTGGGTCAAAAGAAAGATTGAAAATAAATTTGGCAGCTGACACAAATAGTATCTATCCATGGTAGGAAGATTTCAAGCCTACCAAAAGATCTTGTCCTTGTGTTGTGTTGGAATTAGTGTTGTATAAGAAAGTAGAATGGTGGGCTAGGTTTAGTGTTGTATAAGAAAGTAGAATGGCGGGCTAGGTTTGAAGGACCTGAAGAAACAAGGTATTACTTTAGCTATCAAATGGATAATCAACTCTACCAAGGGAGATGAACCCTAGAAGGTACTCATCATAAATAACATTAAAAAAATTGTCCCCAAAAAGGCTAAATCCTGGAAAGGTATCCCTATTTGTGATCTTCTTTTTGGAGACTTCCCAGTCTCCATTTTCATAACAATCTGGAAAACATGGGAACAAGTTAAATCCAAAATAGTCTACAAAGGTTGCTTAGATAAAAGTAGTATTGTCAACTGTAGGAACAAGTCAATTTGTGATCTTCTTTTTGGAGACTTCCTAGTCTCCATTTTCATAACAATCTGAAAAACATGGGAACAAGTTAAATCCAAAATAGTCTACAAAGGTTGCTTAAATAAAAGTAGTATTGAAAATTGTAGGAACAAGTCAATATGGTGGAACTCAAATCAAAAATCCAAAATAGTCTACAAAGGTTGCTTAAATAAAAGTAGTATTGAAAATTGTAGGAACAAGTCAATATGGTGGAACTCAAATCAATATCGTGGAACTTAACCCACAAAGGGAAACACTTAGCTCTATTAAAAAAGAAATCAAAAGCTTTAAAGATAAAATAGATAAAGACCAATTAAAAACTTGTGACTCTCTTAAAAATGACTACAATCTCTTTGATTCTCAATGGAGAACTTATACAATTCTCAGGGAATCATGGAAAAAATGGAAAAAATGGAATATGGCATCTAATGATATTCTTTGTTGTGACAACCAAGAAATCTTGAACCTAGACTATTATAGTTGGGAGGATGGATCCAAAGTTGACACCTTAAACCCTCCAAAAAGTTACAATGCTCTAACCCCTTCCAAGTGCATCTATGAACATGCAAAGAAAGTGAGAATAGTAGGAAAAATGTGTTTCAATGGAACTGGAACAGTTCAATTGAGCCACTAAGAAAAAAAAAACTTACTTTAAATGGCTACTACTTCAAAAACTACCTCTCCCCTCATCTATTAATGCAGTAGAAATTTGTCAATTATATAAAAAACCTAAAACCACTACCCATAATTTTTTTAATGTCTTTTTGTGAGAGAAATATTTTTAATGCTTTGTGCGGATCTTATTGGTTGGGGAAATAAGAATTATATTAACAAACATGAAATTTTGTTTGATCAAATTACAAATATTGATCTGCGAACTTTGAGATCTCAAAAGCTAAGTTCGTTAAACTGGCAAACAATGAAAAGAGTGAAACCAGTAAGGAAGAGATCTGTTATGCAGGACACTGGCCGTTCAATGGCGAAGTCAATCTACCATTCAGGGAGGAATATAAGAAGTTTCAAAGAATGTATAACAGAAGATTCAATGAAACCTGTAATAGCAGAAATATGTAAAAAGAACAACGGATACAATATGTATGTAGTCTGGAATTTTGTATAGAAAGGTTCTTTAGACAGAGATATTATAGAGACAATATCTGTATGAACAATACTCTTATAGCATTTAAGCTTGTATGAAGATGTAGTAGAAAATGAAAAGAAGCAAAGGTGCGGAACAACGCTTCCAACATTAATCTATGAAAGAGAGATACTGTAGATTCATACAAATCTTTAAACTGTTACAATGAAAGAAACACATTCAAATACATCATAAAATAATAATACCAAAACGTACAGATTTACGTGGGGAAAACTTTTCTAAATAAAAAATCCCACACCAAAAGCACAGTACTTTGTATTATCAGTAACAAACAATTACAATACAATCTCAGCACTAAACTTCTTCATGTATTCGCCAATCTTTAACAAAAAAAACCAGAATAAATGTGGCAGCATAACAGTGTCTCAGAAATTATCAAATTGATAATTTCAATATTCTCCATACTCTAAGGCATAGAATATATAATAATATAACTTCTATCATGCAATATCGGAAGCAAACTCAAAGTGTAAAGCTGAGTTACATCCAATCACAGCAACTGACAGAGATATCACAATCACCACTCAAGTAGCAAGAAGATAACTGCTGGCGGTAGTTACAAACAATGCAAAATATTTTTCATGCGTTTAATTTGTCACCACTAATATCCTTCATGCGTTGAATTAGATATAGTTAACTCCACTGTCATTATCTCATCCACTCTGACTGCATTCATGCAAAATACATTGCATATTAAACTCCTTCATGCAATCAGAAGTTTTAGTTATCCTCCGTTGAAACAGGTTGAGAGACCACTTATCTCAACAGAAAAGTATGAGCAGAAGCCTTTCAGGCAGATTATGTAACTAAAGATGTATTTCTTGTTGATCAACTCTATTAAAAAAAAAAATTATAATTGAAAATTGTAACTTGATTTATTAGTAGGAAAAATAACATTTTAACTTACACATTCTCATTTGAGTAGATTGAACTTTCGAATTATTATTGAAAATTGTAACTTTAAGATTTATTAGAAGTATGAAAAATATTTTTTTAAAATTTGCTCATTTGACTAGATTGATCTTCAAACCAAATCAAATTTGTAAGTGCAAAATAACATTACACACAAATTGAATTGACAAAAAATAGATATTATAATTTGATTTGATTCGATTTTAATGTTTATTAAATATTCATAAAAAATTATGATAATTAAATTGACGATCACATTCTTCGAATCAAACCTAATTTGACCAGTTCAATAGTAGTGAACCAAGATAATAACAGAAAATATAGATTGATCTAATGTTCAAATAATGCTAATGCTGTCATAAATGTTCCATAACATGATCCCATGTTCAAATAATGCTAATGCTGTCATAAATGTTCCATAACAATTCTAATTAACTAACCCTAGCTTATTTGGATGATTTTAAAGTAAAAAGAATTATTTTTAAATTTAAGAACATAATATAAAAATACTAAGTGAGCTTTAGAAACTGTAGATGATTGGCTTCATACAACTAACTCATTTCTGATTTTCTTTGTATTTATGAATATATTAATATTATTAATAACATCATAGCTACAAGATACAGAGATCTATGTAAAGATAACAACAATTCACATTCATATATAGTGTCTTCCACCACAAGATAAGGCATATCTACTTCTCATAATGTAGCCACCCTGAATCAGCTACCTTATGTTTCTGTCACTGCAACAGATTTTACAGTGTCCACAGGCTCATGACTGCTCATAATGGCATGAGACTATATTTGGCATATTAAGCTTCATGGGTTTAATAGTAACTATTCTTTAAAATTGGCATTCAAAGAATGTGCCTATCTTGTGTGAATGTCAAGTATCTAAGGCATGGACTTAGAAAGTTCAGTCTCCCTCTCTGTGTTCTGACTCACTCTCCTGAAAAAGCTCTTGTTCCTGAAGTCCTCAGATTTTTTGAGGGTAAATTCAGGGTCCTTCACTTCAGGCATGTTTTTCCTCTTCTTTTTGTCCACAACCACATTGGGGCAATGTAGCAGTTGCTGCTTAAGTGAAAGAGAGCCCAGTAAGACTGCCATCAGAGTCATCCCAAAAATTGTGTATATTGGTACTAAATCAGGTTTCAGAAATCTGCAAACAAATAGAACATTGAAAAGAAAGATGGTAAAATTATATGGGTAACTTTTACATACAAAATTTTCAGAAAAATCCCTTCAAAAACCAAATCTACCAAAATTTTCAGAAAAATCCCTTCAAAACCCAAATCTACCAAAATAAAAAACCCAGCAGCAAAATCATATATGCAAGCTTTAGAAGGCAAAATTATCACAAAACTGCTGTGGTTAAAAACCCAGTAAAATCATATTTGTCATCTTGGGAAATGAAAAAAAATTCATAGAACTTTATGAATGATTCAAATCTATGAGGACATCAATAAGTCTAGCTAATTGTGAAAGTTTGATAGAGTTAGTTCTGAAAACCTTGTCCTACCAAATGTTGAAAGAAGGCATACCTACAATATTCACATGGGCAAACAATCTTTCAAAATAATTTTCTTTTTTTTTAATTTGTTCAACTTTTGTAGTGCACCCAATGCAAAACATTTATAATAAACCCCAAAATTTTCCAATGATTCTAAAATCAGTATCTGTCTGTTCTTTCTCTAATTTAATCTTATTGAGAAATAAAACAAATACTTTAAAACCTTAACATCAAGCCATCTCTGGTTTCTTTTGCCCCACAAAAACATCGACACAAAAATGGGAAAATATGCTAAATGCAATGGAAACAGAGCACGATTCCTCTACTTATAAGTCATGGGTATTTGCATATCTTACTGCACCTTACAGTGTATGAAATACTATTTTCTCCTAAGGAGGGTCAAGCTGATCAGGGATCTAAGATTCATCCTGAAAGCACTCACAACACTAAAACTTTCAAGGGAAAACGCATTACTAAAACAATGCATGGAGTATACAGCTTTGTGAGCCAACCTCAGGGATCCTGAAGCTGCTTCTCCTCCATGGGATGATGATGATGATGCATGGTGAGGCTGCATCTTGAATTGGGTAGAGCTAGAAATCTGTCTTGTCTTCTGATACTTTGACAGAATGCCCTTCCAATAAACCTGCAAATTTCATCACAGTAATCTTAACTTCCATAATCCAAACATTGTGCAGAAAATTCTTAGTAAATCTAACAGTAGAAGAAAAACCATGCAGATGGTTTAGTATCTAGATACTTACCGTTGCTCTTCCAGCCATTTTGAATTTTTTTGATGAGTCTGATCAGATGTTCTGATAAAGATTGAATACTTGGAATGATTTTTCTTCAGTTGACGATGTGTATTTAAAGAGGCGCAGGCGATGGTATAAGAAAATGTATCTCTGAACTTACACACTTGCTGCCTCAGTAATCCGCCACCTAGCAACAACAACCAATATGGCGGCCACATCATATCGTGGGGGAGCATAATATCTTTACACATCAAATCTTTTTGGGAGTAAGATTTGCGTCAATAATTTCATTACACCTATCAAATTTGAGAGTTTATTGTCAAATGGGATACTAGGTAATTCTGTTATTGGCTATGGTAACGGTCAGCAACAATTCCACCCAACCCATAAGATTATTGAACCTGGAAAGCCCACATTAGAAACCCAAAACTATTAAAGAAATTACATAGAAAATCTCTTTACAATTTTTTTTTTTTTTGGGTTTTATATCAAATCTACAATCATTTTAGTTATGGGATATAGGAATATAAATTATAGGTTGAAATTTTTTCGACTGAAAGTTAAGGATTAATGAAATCTTTTCACTGAAAGTTAAGGATTAAGAAAATCTTTTCAGACTGAAAGTTAAGGATTACGGACTGTCTATTCAGTAAAATCTAAACTTCATTGCATATGATGTCAGGGCCTTTCACTCAGCAAGATTCGATCCATGGTGGGGTCATTTATAACCATTCAACTTCACCAACAAATCGAATTTTTTTTTTCATAGTTTATTAAGCCAAGAGGCTTCTACAATGAAAGCATAGGGTGCATGTACATTTTTTGAAGCTATGTTTATTTTGACGTTCTCCTGCCTCGCACTGTTATATATATTATAAAAGAAATAAAAGAAATGTAAGCGACATGCAAATTCATTTTCTATATATACTAGGATATCTCTTGGCTTTTTTATAAATATTATTAATAAATAATATATATATATATATATATACTAGTTTTTATTTAATTGGGCTTTAGTGGAATGCCAAACATATAATTAGTATATTTTTTATTAACAGTTGGTGTAGAATTGAACTTTTAAAAATTTATTTATGTATATTTTTAAGAATTAGTTTTATTCTACAACTTTGTCTATTTCCCCTCCTAAGCCAAATCTATATTTATAGAAGTGATCTAGATCACTTCCACACTCACAAAAATGATCTCTTGCATTTTAAAATTCAAATTCAAGATTAGACCCATTAGTTTTTCCTCCATACAATTGTTATGTGCTGACTTGAAGCATGAGATAATACTCACCTTTGGAATTGTATAAAAATACTAACCCTAATTCATTTTAAATACCTAGAGTAATAAAGGGAAAGTGTCTCTTTCATACATCACAAATATAAAATAATCATCTAGTGAAATCAACACTACATTAGCATTCTAAACCATACATGCAATGGACTAATTATCCATGTAATGTGAAAACTCCCAAGCATGTAAACCAAGTTTTTATGTGATGATCAAACTAAAAAATTTGAGGCAAGACTAAAGTGAAATTCTAAAAATGAGCAAAGATTAGATATGTAATAGTGACAAATCGCTTGATGACAATTTGCAAAGTTATACCGTACATTAATCTTAGAGCTAAATACCATTATTATTTAAAATTCCAAGCATTTCAAAATGTTTATCGTTCCCACTTCCTTCTCCTTAGATATATATTAGTTAATGATGATTAGTTTATTTATTTATGTATAGAAAGTAGTATCATATTTTTACATTTTTATGAACCTGAATTTCTTACTTAGGTAAGTGCAGAAAGATAGGGGACCAAAAAGTGGTCCTGCCACTTTTTCGCCCCATAGAAGATATAATGCAAACACGTTATAACATGCTCACATTATGATCAACATAAAAACAAAATAGCAAGAGTTCAAACTCATTTGAACTTGACCTCTCACCCATAAAAACCAAACTACAACCTTACAGGAGTGCACTCACTTTTTGAAGTTGCCCAATATTTGTCCAATCACCACAAAGTCGCCACCAAAATGTCATCATGGAAACCCTAAGGTTGAAGAGGTAAGTTTTGTTATTTTTTTATTGTAAAAATTGACTAATTAGCAAGATAGATATGGTTTTGATCAATTTTTTTAATTTCTAGGAATTGGAAAAACCCCCCATTAGTTGATGAAAATCCTCATTCACCAATTTATGAAATCCTTGGTGAATAACAACCACAACAAACCCCTCTAGCAATGCTTCGATATCCTCCTGAGATGCTAGAAAGCCTACTAGGGAAAATAGAAAACAACAAGAAAGCACTTGGAACAATAATTCAAAAGGTGAGAGATCTGATGGAACAACCTCACATCACTCTACCCTTTCCACTTCATTGGAATCTATCATCTCTCACATAGATTCCATGAGTGTCCAAATTTACACCTAGTCAAACAAGAGGGAAGAAGCAAGAGACTTTTATGTCGATAAATTATCCTATCAACAAATAAAACAAAATAAATCAAATTTGACTTGTGCGAATTATTCACTAACCCACAAACTAAAGCACCCCTACACAACACTTGCAGGAGGTTCCCTATCCATTGGTGCCACCACCAAGGGATAAATAATTATTTTTGGATAGGTGGTGGATAGTTTTTACCATCCTCCATGGAACAAAAATGAGGCCCCATAATAATTTTTGAGGAAAATCTATTGAGTGTCTTCAATGAGATCCCTAAGTACTTCGACATGAAAAAGTTATAGGGTAAAGGTAGGGGATCTATATAGGACAAAGTGGGGACACAAGGGCCCCTTGCTAGGCTAGATATTGAGCATGTCATGATCCCTTCTATTGTGAAGGAGAGTGTTGAGGTTGAGATCCTACAGTCGATTAGCTCGGCCACTTAAACCCTTTTACAACACATTAAGCCTCTAGCTTAAGTTGATGAGGGTGAGTCTTCTAGGTATCAACATTCATATCATATATGTCAAAACTATAGGTCTATTTGTGAGTCTAAGGACAATTGGGTTGCACTTGGCCAACAACAAGGCACATCTATATTTGGATTGAAGATAGTGCTCAAATATGAAATGCTATATGATACATTTAGCATTGATAGACAAATAAATTTGAACAAGTTTAAAATCACTTTACTATATTTCATTTTGAAATGAGATTAAAATTAAATTAGTAAATTGATTGTAATAAAATTTTAGGGTTGGAGTGTTCACCTTATGTCTAGCAACCGTTTAACTCTGGATTACATGACGATGTCAAGTCCACATGTATGTAATTAGTAAATAAATAGTAAATATAGTACATGCAAATATTTTTACCTTATATGAATGTGGTAATATTAATATTTACATTGCATGTTGAACAGGTGAATGTTGGGCCTTTGACATCAGAACTTGTTAGTCAAAGTGGCCAAACATCTTTCACTTTAAGGTAACCTTGACTATTATTAATCATTATGTGTTGTAAAATAATGTTAGGTATATTTTAGTAATTTAATAACATTGTTTCATTTCAATTATTGACATCAAATCAAAATCCTCCCAATATTTGTAGGACAATGGAGGTGGGTGTTTTTGTAGTAGTAATATCTTCGACTCATTTGACAAAGGTATGATCTACATTAGTAAAATTCATGTTTTGTTTGTTGTTTTATCCCATGTCTATTAGTGCAAATTTGAATCATATTCATTTGTAGTTTAATTTGATTCTTGATACTTGTAACAGGATATTATAACTCTAGTTTGTGTCCCATAAATGGATGATGAGAGGCAATGATCGATTGAGAGAGATTATTGAGTGGTGGAAAGTGGTTATTTCATTATATGACATTTTGTAATTTATTTTTATATATTGATGTGTGTATTTTTTTATTATATTAAGTGGAGATCCAATTAGTGGGTTTGAAAGCAACCATCATTGCCAAGCCTCTCCATCCACTTGGCAGTGAAAGGCATCTCGTGATCTCTTCCATTACCGTTGAGAGAGGTGATTATATTAAGACATTGTTTGATTCCTATATGGAAGTTTTGTAAATATATTTTTGTATTACAAATTTTGTCATGCCTATATGGCTATATTGTAAGCCTATATGTCTTTCTTGCAAGCCTATCTAGCTTTATTGTACAAGCTTATATAGCTTTATTGTAAGTTTGTATGGCTTTCTTGTACTGCTATATTGTACTTTTATAGACAATATTGTATGCCTATATGAATTTTTAGTTAATAAAAAAATATTTTACCAATGTTGTCCATATTTTTTATAAATGATTAATTGAATAAATGAATAATTTCACAATTAAAATAGAGATATTTTAATTTGAGTAATTGAATAAATTCCCAATTCTTTTAGTATTTCATCTTGTCCAATGAGTTAGATCCTATTCTAGGTCTTGGTTGATCACTTTGGCTTGGTCATGTAAAGACCTAATTGGATGACATGGTTTATATGAAAATTAGTCCTAATATATGCTATGGAGTGAGTTTGGTTGATTTATTTACTTGCAACTATTTTGAGATGGCTTTGAATAGATGAGAATGGGATTGATTCTTGGTGTATCTTGATGAATAGTTGTGTGATCACATTATCAAGAGCATTGCCCTCCTCCATGACGAGTTTAGAATCTTAGGGTTTTTATAGTATCATCTTTCTCATTGCATTGCTATGTTATTTTACATCTTAAGGTGGATCCTAAAGAAGTGTGAATTTTATTTCATCTTATTCTTTCTTTGGATAGGTATTCCATATTGTTTGGTGTACCATGACATGAGAAATTAAAGTATGTCCCTTGTATTATACATTAATAAGTTAAATATGCTCACAAGGGTAGAATTGAAAATATTATGTATCTATAGATCCATATGAGCCTCTTATTGAGGTAAGTCATTTTACCATGGATACTTACATATACACTCCTAGAGAAGCTCCTTATGATAGTTAGAATGAACTTTATGAGGTGTATCAACATAGATTAGAAGAACAAAGGAAAGAAAAAATATAACTAAAATATCACAATCATATTAATTTTTAATCCCCTATTCCACCTAAGAAGTATAAGAGTCATATATTGCAAAAGTTTGTATTTCATGCTAAATGTACTACTCTATCAATTCCAAAGAAAATTGTTACATGGTTCAACAAGTGTAAATGAAGCTCCTATAGTTCTATCTATTGACAATGTGTTGAATCCAAGTTGAACATAATGTCTTTAAAATTTAAGGGGAATCATTTTAAGGAGTAAAAACTTGATTGAAATTTTTATATGGACATGTAACCTATTCTTGTATACTTAATATGGGTTTTATAGGTCTTTCAATAGAAACTTGTATTCTTGAATTCTTAGTGATACATAATTAGGGTACATTAGTATACATACTTTATGGGTTACTAGAGGTCTAGTTATATTTAACATATATCTTCAATTTTGACATATAGACCTCCTAGACCTTTCATGGTTTTGCAAATTCAAAAGTGTAGGATAGTTTCTCACTCTTAGATCAATGGACCCATTACTAGTTTGTATCCTAGTCATGAGTTTCATCCCTTCTATTGACATCTTAAAAGACATCCTTAAGTATGGGCCTTGTGTACATTCTCTAGGGTTTTAGGATAGTAGTTTTTAGTGTTAGTAAATGACATCGTTAATGGGGAGCTAAGAATTTTTATAGTGTTTAAGTTTATTGTTATAATGTTTTAAGATCATGTTTTTTGTAGAAATGTCATTTTATTTGTGTACTTGGCATCCCATTATCTTTTACAACAAATGGCCATTTCTAAGGAGATATATTACCATTTTTTTTATGATTTTAATAAGATCATTTGTTGGGTGAATTGTTGGCATCCAATCAAATGATTCCAACAAATAACATTGGTATTAGGGACTTAATTGCTACTCTATTTTACAGGGTTTGATTGGTAAGAATTTTCTCATAGATAAATATCAACCTTATCTCATCCCTCAAAGATCACTTTTACTTTAATATTTAATCTTTAATCTTTGAGGTGATGGTTCCATTATTTTTATTTAAATAATTTTAGCTACTTAAGGTGTGCTCATTTGAAAAAAATTGTTCTACAATGTAACATACCCAAAGTTTACACTATTGATTTCACCTAAGTTTTAACTTAGAATGTGAAAAGTTCAAGTATGTACACAAATACATGGAAATAAAATTTTCCTTTTCAATAACACATTTGAACATTTGAAATAAATCCATTTCATATTACAATGGATAATAGGAGTAACACTACATAATCCCAAGTAATGAATTCAACTTTCAAATACAATTTACAAGTAGATTCAAGATCATAATTACAAAATTTCATAGCTTACAATAGCTTAATGGTACAAGAGTACAATGGTCAAGATGTCCTCATCTAGAATGCACATCTTCATCTTCTTCTATTTCACAAGCTTTGGCTACCAACTGCATGAGGGAGAGCATCGCCCAAGTGTTTTTCTGCAACCACAGACTCAATGTGGTCCCTCACACATCTTCCTAGCTAGTAAGATGGCCATACTCTTCAACGAAGAGTTTGGTATGGAAACCCTCTAGTATAATGCCTACCTAAGCATGGTGTTGTGTCCTACATAACTAGTGTTTCCATACAGTAGATACCCGCCTAACATGCATGACACTCCCTACTAGCTATGCAATATTGACTCATAGTGAACCAAAAAAGTGTACACAGTGGCATCTACACTTACTTTGGCCAAAATTTTCATGTATATATAAAATATTATATATATATTTTACCCACACCCCTATATATATATGGTATACTATATAGATATGTATATGTAATATGGTTTGACTTCAAGATTTAAATAACATAAACAAGATTTCATACAAAAGTGATAGTTCACACTTATATTGATCTAACTGACTAATTAAGTTTAACCTAACTTCTTGAATACCCTGTCACACATTTGTAACATTCTTGGGACTCACAATTGCCCCTTATTCAAGTTCTTTCCTTTAATCATGGAAGCAATGAATCTTCTATTTCATGCATAATTAGTTAATACTAATGACTCCATGTCATCAACTAGACACTTTTGGTCCCATTCTAATACACTGTTCATATGTCTATATGTATAATAATTCATAATTAAAATTGATTTGAAGATTACTTCTTTGTATTGAGTTTTAGACTCTTTGTTGTCATATCCATTCGGCTACCAATACCTTCTTCCTCTTCATGGTCAATCTCTATATCAAGTAAGTGGTCAACATGCCACACGTAGTATTTTTGTATGTTCATTTCCTTCCAATTTGCAACAATATCATCTTTAATGCAACCTATATTTGTGGTGATGTCACATAAATTCTTGTATAGAAGTAGCTAACTCCAACAAAATGTTTTAAAATGTTTTGTATCCTCATTTGGAGTAGCATAGAATCGAGGAAAAACATTAACAATTTCCTTTTGTTTCCTCCATTTCCACTTGCACCCTTTGTGTTTGGATGAAAATGAAAATGATTGTGTAGATTCAATCAACATTATGGTTTCCATCTCAGTAGGGTGTTGTAAGTAAGAATGTAGATAGGTTTATTGTAATGTATTTTCATTATATTTGTTTTGATTCAATGTAACACTTTTTGACCAACATTTAGTGTCATGAGTGTGATTTCAAATAGCAAGTGGTAATTTTTGTATCATATGACATGTTTCTTGTGCACCTATATCATGGTCTATAATAATCTTAGACGTGAATTTTCTATATGCCACAATAGCTTGGTCTTCTGACAATTGGTTTTTATAGATTCGTGTTAGCATATCAATACAACTCATAGATTTTATCCCTACCTTCGATGCATACTTGGCAATGTATTTAAGAATGAGCATTTTGGAAATGATAGGTTGACAATCCATATTAGCTAGATCCATATTGAAATCATTTCTGGGCAGCGTATATTTAATGTAACATTCCCATTGTTCTACCTAGTAATTTTTCTAAGTTTTACCCACAAGTGAATAGTTTATGCATCAAACCTAATGAGCAATAAAAATTTTCTTTTATTTTCCATATTAAATGAATCATTTGAAACATAACTTTATCCAAAATTTTCCATTGCATAATCAAAGAATTATTCCAATAATACAAGTATGATCTAACTTTACATAAATATATTCAAGATAACATTTCACTTTTACAATTTTCATATAGATGGACACATGATTATATACATAGCTTCAACAAGCTTATATGAACTAGAAATACAAACTACTACAGATGTCCTAGCATTGGTGCATACATTCTAATTATCCCCTTTTCTTGGTGCATGCCTTTTAGTTGTTCCCAATACTAGCACGAACATTTTCAATTCTTGAATCATAAATACCAATGGTCCAAAATGTCCTTCTCTCAAATCTTGGCCGCCAATTGCATCAGGAGAAGCATCACTCAAGCACTTTTCTACCAACCATGGACTTACTATGGTCCCCCACACATTTACCAATTTTTTTAAGATAAGATGGCCATCCCTTCAATGAAGAGATTGGGTTGGTAAGCTCATCCTTCAAATAGCCTTTTCTGAGCATAGTGATGTGTCCTACATATCTAGAGCTACCATAATGTCTACTACCTCATGTATGATTTCCCTAGCCTAGAAGATTTCCCTAGCCTAGAATGTAAATTAGATCACAGTGAATTGACAGTGTAGATAGTGGAAACCTACACTACTTTGGCAAAAGATTCATCACCCAGTAACTTCAAGTGAGGTCATTTATTTCACCACATTTAATTGCTCAATTTGTATTGACCATTAGTACTCTATTCGAAGACTATCCCCTTTCTTGTAGATTTTCCTAATCCTGGGAATAACCTTCCTATTCACTCGCATCTAAATGTAATTTCTACAACCATCCCAAAGCAACTCTATCTTATGCTACATATAGTATTGATGTAAGATGAATGTATAATGTTATAATGTTGAATGACTATGTTTCAATAGTGTAATCTCAAGAATAATAATCTCCATTCAAGAGTCTAATCTCAATAATAAATTACTCACATAAAAAGTATAATCTCATCAATAAATGACCTCAATCAAATTTATAATATTAAAAAGTAAATGAATTCAATCAAAGATAAAATCAACAACCAAATGATCAATCTGATTATATAGGTTAATCCCAACCTATGTGATTTAATCAACAATCAAGTAAACATTCCAACCAAGTAGGTTATTCTCAACCTAGGGTTTCAATCAAGTAAAGTAACAACCAAGTGATCGTAAACAAATCATAAAATATCTCATTCAATATACCTCAAATATTCACATGTTTGTAATGTTCACTACATTTGTATATAATCTAGAGTACATTTTATCTTGCGAGGAGTTTGTGCATCTACACCCATAGTCCTCTCACAATACATTTTTAGGTTGTCGATATGTGAGTCCTCTTTTAGAATTTTGTGAATAAGAATAGACTCTAAACCACATAAGAAAACAACATAATCATAAAATACATTTTTCCAACCCTATTGTTGAATATTGATATAACCATTAAGTTTATACCCTAACCCTAGGTATAAGGCTCTCTTCCTACTTTCAAGGACATATGTGTAATCAATCAAATATATATTAACAATAAGGTTTGGACAACATTTTATCCTATCAATGATGATACATCCATCACACCATCATTCTCATTGTACTATCCTCACTATTCACAAGGTTTACCTAGCATTATAAGTTAACAAAGTCAAGTTACCTCAAGACATTGATATATTCCAAATTTCACATTTCATTCTACATATGTATAGTATAGACTAATTATGTTAGTCTAAATAGAAATACCATCATATGTATAAATTCCCATATAGGGTATAGATAAGTATTAACCTAATAGAAAGGTTCCATCAAAGCAAGTAATAACCAAGAACATGCAAATACAAGCATCACATCATACTCAAAACCATTCCTTTCCAACATAGTAATCCAAACTATTTAACCTTTCCAACATAAAAGACAAAGGTATAGAAACTAGCATGCATGTATAAAGCTCCAATTGATTAATCTTCCTTCCTAGCTTAATGGTTCTAGATCACTCGCAACTTTCACTACGGACAACCCAAATTCCTCTACTAGATTCTCACCCAATCTCTCCTCCATACTAATGCAACTCAACAAAAAAACTCACTAACTCACAAAATCTCAACTCTCTTTGCACAAAAATTGTAGTAGAATAACACAAGTTAGTCAGATTGATAACTATAGCAATTGGTAGAATGAGTACCTCTATTTATACTAAATTGTGAGAAATCGATGGCTACAAACAAGTTAGTATTTCTGCCAACTTTTGATCCTCATGCAATGAATCTCCAAGCTAACTCATAGGTTTGTAACACATAATATTCCTCACCATTTAAACGGCTGATTCGACTTGTTGAAAGGGACAACAAGACTCATTTTACTGAGTCAAATGAACAAAAATCTCACAAACAAGTTTCCCAATTCAAATTCCTTCTCATAATGTTGCCAAGTCAAGTTGAGTTACATACTTATGCAGATGGTTTGAATACTTCTAATTGATTCCTATCTCCAATGCTACACTTTACTAAGTGTCTTCTACACATGCCCAAAACCTATCTCTATGCTATGTGTTTGGTTTAAACTTCTATTTGTATGTGTTTTTCAAATGAATCTTTACATTATAGCGCAACCTTAAACCCTATTAAATGCCCCTCATTTCCAAAGAATGCTTTGCATAGAATGTGCCTTGTTAGCAGGTTTTAATGCATATTTGATATATGCATGGTTAGTATTATAAGCTAAGTTTTACTTGAATTATAGCACTGTTCCAAGCAATGCATACATTCCTCATAATTCATTATGAGCTTTGTTTCCTATGAGGTATATGCACCCTATGTTACTTTGAAACTAAATGCATTCCATATTATATATATTATATTGTTACCATTATAATATATATGTTATATATGTATATATATATATATTATTGTTACCATTATAATATATATATATATATATATATATATTATTATCTGTTTATATACATGAAATCATTCTTTGATATCAAATATATAAATAACAAATTATATATGTATATATTATTAATATATATACGTAATATAACTTCTACATATCTATATACATTTATCAATCATTATTTTCCTATATATATATATATGTTGAAACCAATAATTTTCATTCAAATATATGTTAACAAGTATATATTTATATATCAATTTACATATATATATGTATGTTATTATATATGACTATATGTATGTATACACTATCAATACATACATATATTCACATATTTATATAAATGTATATATGTATAGATATACATATATCATATGAACTACTATCTTCTATTAAACAAAAATACACACATATTTTCACCGATAGACATATTCATTAAGTATATATATATACACATATATATAATCAATTTCCCATGTATGTGTGCTCGTAAGTATTCCTACTTATACACACACACACACTTATGCCCATATGCATAGGTTATTGTATATATATATGTATGTATGTATGTAATGTAAATGTATATGTATACATTTAATGTATTCACATATTGATTAATATATAAATATAATGACACAATCTATACAAAGATTCAATGACATAATTCAATCCAAAGATATAACTATAGTAATCAAAGATGATCACCCAATTATTCCAATAAGCCAAGACTATGACTGAGGGTTTACTTACAAAATCTTAACTAACTTGATTCTTCTAAACTAATCTAGGATGTGAGTGTGTGAATGCTCAGTTAGGCTGAATTAAAGGTTACTAGACCAAGTTCTTCTCTTGAGTGATACTCCCCCTCTCTTCTAGAGGTTCAAACTTGTTCCTGCATTCAACTTAGTACATCACATAGGTAGTTATCCTTTCACATAAAATCCATCAACATCATAAATCATTTGCATCATCCAAGTATTAATGTATTCATATTGCAATACATATTCACTCATCACATTTTCCATCAATATAAACATAATCATTCCTTCAAAAGAAATAGCATCATAATACATGTTTCACTATTTCATTCTCCTATTTGAACATATTAAAGTTCTGATAAACATTTGTCATATTATTTACTTACAAGGTAAAATCAACTTGGTAACTAAGAGATGGGGTGTAACATTTAACCTATCATCATTTCATGTAGGGGAAAATGTTCTTTATTCCAAATTCATCACAAGACAATGAAGAGGTAAGACATTCAAGCCGAATATCCTTGTAATGACACTCTACATTTTGACCCTTCTTGCATAGGCATGTTGCTTCAATACACTTTGTGTGCCTTTGGACAAGAAATTTTATTAATTCTTCATAGTTAATAAGTGTATTTTTGAGAAGATCTCAGTTGTATTTAGCAAATATGAATCATCCTAGGTAGAGGGATGGTGGTGTTGTTTCTGTCAGATAGACATCGAGGGTTCCATGCACTGACATATTTGTCAAAGAATGATTTCTCTTTCTACAATAGTAGGGTTTTCCCAATAAATTGTCCATGTTTGGTGCATTGTCAAGCCAAATAAACCCATGTACATGTGTAAACCGTCGATGTTTCCACTCATATCTATACCAATAATATTTTGCATGAAGGAGAATTTTAATTACTTCTTCATTAAATATTGTGAATCATTGATGCAAGTATAGGGATGTGGTATGTAGGTTATTAATAATGTTATCTATGTGGTCTTTGTTAGTTTGTGATTGAGTTGGTCAACCATTAAAAAAAATAGTCATTGTAAATCTAGCCATTTAGTATCTGCAACACTTAATGTGAAGAAGAGTGTGGGGGATCCTCTTTGGTTGATCATATTTGAAAGCTCACCATGACACTCATTCCAATATGAGTGTGTCTCTCTTAGGGAAGATCCAAAATGCACTAGTTGTTCAACAAGTTGAGTGTTAGGAAGTTTTTGTATATGGATTCAAAGACTATCAATGGTGGTTGGTATGTAATTCTTTTCATTTATGTTCACAAACATAGAGGCAAGTCCTTGGCTTTGATGGCACATCATAAGGTTGAGTACAAAATAGCAAAATCATGGATGGATTCCAAATTTATTATCATGAAACCTCATTAAATGCAAGACATATTCTTGCATCTCGACTGTCTATAGTGGGGTTGCAAGTGTAGTGCAATGCCATTTGGAAAGAGTGTGGGAAAATCCATGTCTAGCAGGCTCTCCATATTGTATTCATTTATTAGTGAAGAGTCAAGGTTGGCTAGTGAATAAAGTTTTCATTTTCATTGATAACTTACAAATATTTTCTTATGATTTCCATCTCATGTCATGTATTTGGTAATTTATCCATTAATGAAGATGAGTAAGTTATTTCATTTTCAGGTTGATCCTCAAAAAACATAGCTTCTATGGGTATGTGCACCAATCTGTGACACAAAAAAGATGCCACTTTTTTTTACTTGAAATGACCATTTGGCGAGCGCCAAATGAAATGCATCATTTGGTGAGCAACAAATGAAATGCATCATTTGGTGAGAAACAAATGAAATGCATCATTTGGCAAGCGACAAATTTGGTGCTCAACAAATGTGAATGTTGAGTTTGTAGAATGCATTTTGCTGAAGTGTTCTTTGTTTCTTTGTTTTTGTCTTTGTCTTTGTCTACTAGAGAAACCATAGTAGTGTAGGAAATTATATACCTTTACAATTTCACACTTTTTTTTGGGTCCCTTAATTTATTTGACTTAATTAAGCTTCTAATTTTCCCAAATTATGCATTCCAAAACCTTATTATTCCCATTTTTCGAAAGGGAAACCCGTATTTAATTAATGCAATTAATATTTTAATCACCTTGGAATGTGAATGTCTTGGATTTTTAGGCCAAGACCCATTCGCCCAAGGGTGTATGAGTCTCCTTTAAGTCCTAGGACCCATTTTTAAATATGTTTTTGGTGGTATTTTAATGATTTAGGAATCTAGTTTTTAGGAAATTAGATAAACACCTATAAATACGTAGTCTTTTTATCAATTCAAATCTAAGGCATAATAAGACACACAATCAAGAGATCATATGAGCAAACATTATTGTCAAGAGAATTCAAGAGAAAATTTATAAGTCATTTATTGCAGCATTCAAGATCCTAACATCATGTTCAAGCTTATGAGGCTAACATGCATTGTTGATCCTAAAGCATCCAGGCATTTTCAAGTGTCCAAATCCATCAAGCAAAGCAAGATCAAGGTCCTTGGAGTGATGTGTTTGTCTTCAATCCTCTAAGGGAAGCCATTGAAGGTTTGGTGAGTTGTAGAAAGCAAGTGTTCATTCATCATTTCCTTCTCCATTGTCATTATATTTCTATTAAGGTCTAATTACCAAACATGGGGTTTGACTAAGACAAACCCCCATTCAAACAAAAAAATTTTCCCCTCTCTTTGTATGTGTAGATTACAAGTTGAAGAAGGATTGAAGATCTTGAAGATAAATTTTACATTCTTTCATTTGTTGCATTCATTAATGTCAAGCCATGAAAACTCGGATTCAGATTTTATTTTTGACTTTCTGATAGTGGAACTTGTACAAAACATAAGATAAGATTCTACTTCATAGGACTTGAAAAAGAATTTTCAAAAGCCCTAACTAGGGCACATTCGCCCTAGGGCGAACATGTCCTTACCCTTCTAAAATCTGTCTAAAAACTGTGGTTTTAGTTTTTGTACTTTCAAGAATTTGTGTTTCATGTTCTAGGTCATATAGTTCATTTAGTTTGAGCATTGCATATCATTTCAATTTGGTTTCAGATCTATCATATTGTCTTAAGGAGTGAGATCTAGGTCTAGTTGGCTCACCATTAAGGTTGAAAGTCAATCTTTACACTTTGTGATCTCTTTTCTAATGAAATATCTTAGGGAAAGGAATAAATAAAAGGAATAAATAAAGAGAATACCCCCTTATTCATTAAGGATCTCCCATTTTCCAACCTTTTCAACTATATAAATGAAATAAACATTTAAGTATATAAGTTGAAATTTACATATGGACATTTACTTTCTTATACTTTAAATTATATTTCATAAATATAGTTTTAGAATGTTTGAGAGTGGTTTTGGATCTCTTGGAGTTATAATGAAAATCCTAGTTTTTGGAAGATCTTATAATTTTTTCAGACTTAGTCAAATTTCACTAATCAACATGTCAAATTTTAGTAATTAGCAAGTTGTACCATCTTTCTCTGTCTATCTTGCTCATTGTTTATCTCTTATACTCAAGACCTCTCTCTCACTAGCTCCATCCCTTTATCTGACCCTCTCTCCCTTGAGCTCATGAACTACCTCTCTACCTATCCATATTTCTCTCTCTCTCTCTCCCCCCTTCTATCTCACCATTATCTCGCACCCTCTCCCTCCCCCCTATCTCTCTCCAGGGAAAACTTTAAGAAACCCCCCCCTCGGCGAAGGTGTGGCGAATCTTGGCTAAGTGCTATAATTTTCCTAGTGAATCTTTCCTTTTATTTTGAAAAATTGTTAATTTTCCTAGTGAATTTATGCACATTATTAAAAAAAATTGTAAACTCCTAGTGAATCTTAATGAATAATTGGTAAAAATAATAATCACGGTCGAAAATCCTAGCAAATAATCACTAAAAATATTAATTACAATGGCGAATCTCTCCTTTAAAAATTTGCATAGTTGGTCGATGCAGTTCCCCCATTTTTTTTTTTTTATAATATTAAAGTAGGGGCTCGGGGGCAGCAGCCACGGGCGAGGTCAAGGGGTAGCGCCCCTTGCGGGGGTCAAGGGGGTAGATCCCCCTTGTGGGGGTCGAGGGGGAAACACCCTCTCATAGGGTTTGAAGACAACAACCTCGGCGCAATCCTATTGTGATACAGGCAGGGTTGAGGGGCAGAGCCCCTCACCATCCAAGCATAAATTCACTATTGAAAATGAATTAGAGCACACACAAATTAAGTATTTTTTAAAAATAAGACTAAATAAAAAGTGAAATTGTTACCATTGATTAGCTTTTTAATCAG